>CM065747.1:6925857-6933357 GCA_033310375.1 Conus canariensis
TCATCAGTGTGTTGACAGGCCAGGTCTCTGCCCTTAGCTTTTCATGTGTGGGACAGTCCTGCAGGAAGTGTTCCACTGTCACTGGGGCTGTACCGCATGGGCAACTTGAAGACTCACCAATGTGGAATTTTGTGAACATGCGATGTCTCAGTCTGGAGTGCCCTGTCCTCAGTCTCACAATGCTCACTTGGTCTGATCTGGGCAGCAGGTGGTATGCATCCTTCTCGTTGAAGTCTGGGTGCTGCTCAAGCCATCTTATTTTTTGCTTCTCCTTGATATTTTTGATTTCTTCAAAGGAGACTTCCTGTTCAAGTTGGGGTTGTTGTCCTCCTTCCTTTGCCAATTGGTCAGCTTCCTCATTGCCATATATCTTGCAGTGTGAGGGTATCCATTGGATAACAGTGTTCTCAGTGGACTGCTGCAGAATGGCCAAGGTAGAGACAAGGGAGCCGAGTTCCTTGTTTCGAGGATTTTCAACAGCCTGCAGTACTGATAAAGCATCAGAGAAGATGAAGACTTTGGAATGTACTGACCCTCTATTCTCATAGGATGCCATACGACTCCCCGGCACAGCAGACCAGGACACCATCAGGCTTCACTCAGGACTGGCCAGCAGACATAACAGCTGGACAGCACCGCCGCATGCTGAAAATGGCCACTCCCTCTTACTGTCAGTACTGACAGGTGGAGCAGACAGCCCAGAACATCCTACAGGACGGCCCACTCCCGGCAGACATGAGAGACAGGTTCTGCCCAGACAGGATGACCATGTACCTGAAGCTGTGGAGCCTGGGAGGAAACTCCAGACATCAGCCAAGTTTG
Source organism: Conus canariensis (assembly GCA_033310375.1). Classification (NCBI taxonomy): domain Eukaryota; kingdom Metazoa; phylum Mollusca; class Gastropoda; order Neogastropoda; family Conidae; genus Conus; species Conus canariensis. Next base: position 6,926,680 of record CM065747.1, read on the forward strand.
GTGATTAAGGAATGTAACAACTATGAGGGGGGGCCATGAATGAGAAACAGAAAGTAGAAGCGTTACTGAAATGCAAAAAAAAATGTTCAGCTAAAGGTCTTGTCACACAAAAGACAATCTGGCTGAAGGAAGAAAAACTACATGGGGTTGTCACTCAGTCGTCTGCCTATTTGCCCGTCACGGAAACGCCTCTCAGTGAGACTTGTGTCAACCTGTCCCCTCTCACTGTGCTAGCCTGACTAGCCGTTGAGTTTTAAGTCCCACCTGAATTGGCATTACCGCAGACGACATGTGATGTCATCTTTCAAAACCACAGACAAAATGGAGGAGACAGCTAGTAACACAAGACATCAGGAAGCTAGTGAGCAGCACGCATGAAGACTGGGAAAGACACTTTAAAGTATTGGGGGAAAGTGCGTACAGGCTGACAGTAAGCCACAAAGACTGTCACTGCTTGCTTTCCAAACTTCAGCTGTAAGCAGGGCAAGGTCTGATTTTGTCGCAGGCAAACCAACCCCTCTTGACTGACCTTTGCAACAAAGAAGAAGAAACATCACTGGTCTTTTTAACGGGTATAAAACGCTTTGAGATATTCACTGAAGGGGGTATGAATGACCCTTGATCAAAGAGGGACATGCAATGCCTACGCAGACTTTTTCAAATCAACGCATCCAGGATGTTGCCATAGTGGTGATTCTTACAATGGATTTTTTTTTTTTCAGCTGAAATTTGCTAATGTGTTTGTAACCCATGAATATGGCATCTAAGAACTGCTGAGTTTTTGGTGAACAACATTTTGCTGTACTTCTCCTTGACAAGTCTTTTTTTATGCGAAAACAGATTAATCAAGGGCACAATGTATATATATGTCTCATGTCTATAGGACACAAGATTAAAGTGACTTAACAAGTAACAAATCTATTGTATGTGAACTTCTAATCAAAACAAAAGAGACAGAGACAGAGACAGAGAGAGAGAGAGAGAGTGAGAACGAGAGAGAGAACGAGAGAGAGAGACTAAGAGAACGAAAAGTGTCAAAAGGAAAAATGTGTCAAAAGGGAAAGTACCTGCACCACTTGAGGCTGTAGGGGACATAACCAACGAGAGAGAAGAAGTAAAAGGAGTAGCGGATGATCTCTGTAATTGTCCACGCCATCAGGAAGTAGACAATGAAGTTACTGGTCTGCACCTGTGAGCAGTAAAGCAGCACAAAAACAGGCAATAGCACATTAATGACCTGTGTCAGCATAACAAGTGTATGTAAGGAGCACCATGCACAGCGCACAGTGTTCATCAGTGACATTTATTTCTCTGTACTGTCTCTCATTCACCCACTCCCCTGCAAGAGAGTTGTAAGGACAGGTCCTAACCCAAACCCCATCCCACTTCCGCCCCTTGGAAAACACTGCCAAACACAGCGCTGACACAAGTACACAAGTCGACACATCAGCTACAACTGATGTAGGTTTTCTTTCCATTCTTCAAACTTTCATTTTCTTGCTCGTTTTAAATCTGGGGAAAAAATGTTAAATAAAGCTGAAATTTTTCACTAGGTCTTAACTCTCCTACTGGCGTCGGCGGGTAGAACCGCCCACGATCTCTGCTATACTCAGGAACCGTGGGCAGGAACAGCCGCCGAACACCTGCGGCCCTTCCGGTGTCTCTCTTCCATCCTTCTTTTTGCGACTTACATCACACTTTCTGTTAATACACGCATGCGCAGTCTATTCCAGATGGATTGGCTTTGCAAATGGCAGTTTGTTTTGCATTGAACCGAAGAAAAAGTCGTATTTTTGAGCAATTTTTACAATGGACACGAACAAAGACTTCTGGCAAGAGCTGCTACAAGATAGAGACAGCGACGACGAAAACTTTCAGGGTCTTACTGCTGAAGAAATTAGTGAAAGTGAACTTAAACGCATCAAAAGAGATCGTGGAGTGGCAAAACTTTGAAGCTGATTTGGTTACGGGGATCTTTTCAGTGATTGCGAGGACGAAGATGCAAGTAACAGCGATCCGTCTGTGTGTGCGTATGATTTTGATCATTGGCTGAGATGATTTTGAAATAGACAACATTAGAAAAACTCATATCCAATTTATTTTCATTTCATATTTTCATTCATCCATTTCTGCACATGAACACAAAATTTCATGCAAATTCATGCATAACTTTATTTCTTATGATTTTTTTAATGAAAGCAAGTGAAAATTTTCACAAACTTTAAAGAATTACTTGGTTTTCAAGGAAAGTAAGCAGCAGAAAGCCTTGGTAGTAGGAGAGTTAAATCCAGTAACATCTGAAAAAGAAAACTGGCCACTATGCCAGCGTAACTCCATCTCATGCCCCTCCAAACCACAACAAGACGAACTGACCCGAGACACACTCTAGAGACAATCCCCATAGCAGGAAAATGCTCTCCTTCCATCTTCCTCCCCTTCCAGCCCCCACCCCCACCACACACATTTTCTACTCAAATCCAACCTGCACATTCCACTTGTCATCAGGTTTGTACATGCGACTTATCAGTTGTATGCTCAACAAGACAGTCATACAGGACAGAGCAGTCAGAGTGCCCAGAGTGACAGACATGACGGCAAGCTCCCGAATGCCACTACCGCTCTCCACACCCACACACTCACACACACACAAAAAAAGACAATATATCTCCCCTCCCATATCCTCTCTCCTTCCTACACACAGACTTCCCTCAAATCTTTCATGCATAACTCAAGCTGAAGGACCCTGCCCTCTAGCCTTTCCTTCCCCCTCAACCACTTCGTTCCCCGTAACTCCAGTCAGACACTCATGAGAAGTCAAACAGAACGGAGCAGACACAGTGCTCAATGCGACTGATAGAAAGCAGTCTGCATATCCCCCCCCCCCCCCCCCAACCATCTTCCTCCACCCGCAGCAAAACGACCCTCTCCTTCCCCCCTCTTCCCCTACCCCATAGGGATACCTGGGTCTCCCCTAGAACAAACTGTATTTATCTCCCTTTTTGGAAGTTCTGTGCGAGTCATCACTCCTTCTTGTCACTCTCGTTGACGATGCCTTTTTTCTTTTAAGGATTATTTTGGCCTTTCTTTTGTCCAATGTTTTTGTGCCTTTGCAGCCGATGCTCCTGTCTTTGTTTTTTGGTAAATCCCCGTTTTTTTCCCTCTGGTCACAGTTTATAACACGCCCACTTTTTCCTTTCTGATATGATCGCTAGGTAGTGAACCTGTATACATTGTCCAGAGTGGACATAGCTGTAAATTCTTGCAACATATATGGCTGTTTTTTGTTATTTTTTCCTCATTTAAATGCACTTTTTTCACTCATTTTCGTAAACTGGGGGCAACAAATCAAGTGCAATGGCTGGCATCTTCAGCACAGCCAAGATTTCTTCACCTTAAAGATGTTAAAGGCTAACCTACCATGTTGGTATAGTCTGTTTCCTTTGCAAGAAGGGATCATGTATTCTTCAAGACATGGTGACAGCCATGAAAACACCAAGTGTGGTCGGCTGGGCTACATAATAAAACTAAACTGAATGAAACTAAACCCTTCTCCCCACCAGCCAAACTTATTTGTCTGTAATGTGTTATCACAGATGGGGGGGGGGGGGTAGAGGTGGTGGGGGGAGGGTTGGCGAGTCCGGACGCCCGGCACAACAACTGACCTGAGGCACGCTCCAGACCACCCCCCACAGCAGGAAGACCCTGGAGAACACCTGGAAGCCCGTCAGGACCGGGTTGGACTTCACCAGGCCCACCACGCTGTGCAGGATCTGCACCAAACACAGCGTTCTGCCAAGTGGCTCATCAGCCATCATCGTGACATGCACACCACCCTCCTCATTAGCTCATGCAGAAATCATCTGTTATTATTATCGTGACATGCACACCACCCTCCTCATTAGCTCATGCAGAAATCATCTGTTATTATCATCGTGACATGCACACCACCCTCCTCATTAGCTCATGCAGAAATCATCTGTTATTATCATCGTGATATGCACACCACCCTCCTCACTAGCTCATGCAGAAATCATCTGTTATTATTAACGTGACATGCACACCACCCTCCTCACTAGCTCATGCAGAAATCATCTGTTATTATTAACATGACATGCACACTACCCTCCTCACTAGCTCATGCAGAAATCATCCGCTATTATCATCGTGCACAAATAATCTCTCATGACATCATGCACAAAACTTCTCTTATCATATGATATGCGGATCATTCAACATTTCACACACAAATCATCTGCCATGATGTGACGCACAGTTCATCCGTATGTAACGCACGAACCATCCATTATTTGCATACACACAAATCATCCATTCCTTTGTGACACATAATTCGATCATGCTACACAAATCAACCATGACATGCACAAACCTCCATGATATGACACACAAATTGTCCATGATTTGATACAAAAACCATCTTTGATGTTACCCATAAATAACCCATGATGTGCAAGAAACGAGGTAATATAAAAAGCATTAAAAATGTGACACTGATTTCTTCAAAGTGACAGACGAATCATATATGATGTGACACGCAATCTCCATGACATGACACACACAAATCATTTATGAAAAGACACAAAAATCTTCCCCGATGTAACACAGAAATAATGAATGTTACACACAAACTGATGCGACTCAGAAATCATATATTTTGTGACAGACAAAACATTTCATGTGTAATATTCAAATCACCCATGATGTGACGCAGAAATTATTCATAATGTGACACCAAAATATTCCAAATTTGGATAAACACATCAGTATGTCCATCAAATGTTCATTATGGTTAAGTCTGTGGTTTGCATCTGTTCCTAATACAGTCCTCAACAGCAGAAGGGTGTAGAAATGTGTAATCAGCTTTATTTCATACACGCGCGCACACACATACACACACACACACACACACACACACACACACACACACACACAGAACACACCACAGCTGCCAACCATCTAGAGTCAAAAACAAGAAGTTTGGTGATGCAGAGCAAAGTCTGGCTACTAACAGAAACCATTTTCACTTCAGATAAGGGTTCACAGAGCAAGTAGTTTTCCACCACCAGAAATTGCTGGCATTTGCAAACATTCATATTCTTTATATAAAACAATCTTTGAACCTCACTTTTTTCAAAGAAGATTTCCTAGTATACTGGATTTTTGTCAAGTTACAGGTTTCAGAGTGATTATGACAACAGGGAAATTCCTGAGAGATTTGATGGTAGGCTGAAAGCTACGTTGAATTACCAGTGCCCTTACCTCTAACACAGCTGCTGTCTGGAAAATCTGCAGAATGAATTCCACATCAGCGTACAGTTTGGTGGGCTGCTTCTCCTGTATCAAGTGCACCACCATTTTCACCATCAGTGCTGTCCACCTACACACAGACAGACACACACATTGACTTAAATATAAATCATGTGAACACACACAAACATTTTTTTTTTTTTCAATTCATGTAGCTATGAATGTTAGCATGAATGTGAGACTATCCTGAGGTATGACTGAAAAATAAAATGAAGAAAAAAAGGTATGCACTGAAGAGTGAAAGCAAAAATCCCTTATGGACAGACTTTCCCGATGTTGAGGTCATAGTCTTTAAACCACTGGGCAGACATTTTCCCTATCATTTTTCATACTGATCTTTTTTCTTCTTTAAGTCATCATTTCTACCAGTCTATCCAATGTAACTTTCCATATCATGATACTGATCTGTGATCAGGACAATACGATTTCAAAGTCTTCTCTTCTGAAACAAATATCACTTTGATTACCTACATACTGACCTAGGCAGAAGCAGATTATCATTAGTTTACTAGTCACACGTTTCTTTTAAGTGTCTACTCTCTTAAACCTCTGCTACAATGCATTATTATCATTAGTTTACAAGTCACACGTTTCTTTTAAATGTCTACTCTCTCAAACCTCAGCTACAATGCATTATTATCATTAGTTTACAATTCACACGTTTCTTTTAAGTGTCTACTCTCTTAAACCTCTGCTACAATGCATTATTATCATTAGTTTACAAGTCATATGCTTTTTTTAAGTGTCTACTCTCTTAAACCTCTGCTACAATGCATTCCACTGTCAAAAGCTTATTGACAACAATGAGGGACGGGTGCAAAGATTACCACCAGTCAAATCCATCATACTAAGCAAGTGAATAACCATGTTAAGCAAGGGCCTGGAGAAGAGCAGGCATGACCTGAAACCTCTTTCAACATTATTATTATTATTATGAATACTTATTTAGCGCCTATCCTCGGCTAGAGACCAAGCTCTAAGCGCTTTACAATCCACGCTATTTACACAACGGGCTGCCTACCTGGGTAGTGCTGACTGAAGTGCTGGCACTTCATTCAGTCGCTTTCCGCGTCATCCACTCCATATCCTTTTATATCATTCACTCAATTTCCTTACTTCCTTCCTTCTTTCCATTTCTCACCCAGGGTGCATGCTATGTGTAACGTGTCATCCATACCAACGGCCAAACTGGCCTTCTCTTCCGAAAGTTGGTGATGGGATTTTACGTGTGTGCAAGATGTTATGCGTGCGTTCACACACAGAACCTTGGTTTATAGTCTCATTCGAAGGACTGAGCAACCGAATTTTTCTGATGGGAAAAGTTATCAAAGAGCAGAGCACTCTCCTGAAAAG
>CM065747.1:6938357-6943357 GCA_033310375.1 Conus canariensis
GATAGGGGAACCCCATACTTCTGCTGTCCTCAATACAGAGGATCTCATACTTCTACTGGACTTAATAAATGTGATGTTATTCTTCTATTGGTCTTAGTAATAGAAATAATCAGCATAAACATTTTTAGCACTTTCTTTCTTGACAGGGAGCCCAAAACGTTTAACAGTAAATGTAATACATGTTAATAAACATGTTTCTATCAAAAGAAATATAACTGCTAAAGTCTACTAAGAAAATCCTCATCCATTTGTATTCATAATGTTTATTCATGCACACAAATCCGCTTATGCAAACATACGCTCACATACATACACACACATGCATGCGTGCATACACGCACTCACACACACACACACACACACACACACACACACACACGCACGCGCATGCACATGCGCGCGCATGCGCGCACACACGCACACACACACACACACACACACACACACACACACACACACACACATACTCACTCATTCACGCACTCACTCACTCACACACACACACACACTCACACACACACACACACACACACACACACACACACACACACACACACCTAAGTCTGTGAACTCCATACATGAGTCAGGACAGAATGTATGGTGTCAGGAGGCGGTTTCAAAAAGATGAGTTTTTAGACTAGTTTTTAAAGATTAAATCAAAGCTGAGTTTTTAGACTAGTTTTTAAAGATTACATCAAAGCTGAGTTTTTAGACTAGTTTTTAAAGATTAAATCAAAGCTTAGTGGACATCAAGATCACGAAGTGATAGAGCTGAACATTGTGTGTGTGTGTGTGTGTGTGTGTGTGTGTGTGTGTGTGTGTGTGTGTGTGTGTGTGTGTCTCTGTGTGAGTGCGTATGCAATGTGTGTATGTGTGTGTGTGTGTGTGTGTGTGATGTGTATATGTGTGTGTGCATATGTGTGTGTGCTTGTGTGTGTGTGTATGTGCCTATGTATGCATACATATGAATATATGTTGGTGAGAGACGGAAAGAGTCAAAGAGAGAGAGAGAGAGAGAGAGGGAGAGGGAGAGAGAGTGTGTGTGTGTGTGTGCACGTCTGTGTGCGTGTGCGTGTGTGTGTGTGTGTGTGTGTGTCTCTGGGTGTGTGTTGCATGCATGAGTGCACGCTCGCACATGTGTGTGTGTGTGCGTATGCGTGTGCATGGGAGGGGATTGGGGGGAAGGGAGTTAGTGTGAGTGTGTGGGCGGACACCTGGGATATGAGATTTAATGCCTGTAAGAACTAGTGTCAGTATAATGAGTCAATTAAGCTTCCATTCCTCACTCAATAATACGATCTTGAAGCTTGTGTCCAACAATAAAACACTAACTGGGTATCCTCTTTTCCCCAAGGCCTAAAATGGGGTGACCACATTGCCAAGATTACCCCAAAAGCAAACCTAGCCATAGGTCTTGTGTGGAGGAAACACAGCCATTGTCCTGCCAACTGCAAGCACAGTGCACACCTTTTACCTGTCTGTTCTGCAAATGGAGCAATCCTTTGGGACCTCCATGCCAAGAGGCACATCAACACCCTAGTGAAAGTGAAACCAGTGCACAATAGAGTGACAAGTGTCATCCCTGGCAACTATAAAGTTCACATTCCAGGCACAGTACAGGAATTCTTAAGGAAACTGGACCTTCCTGCCTTTCAAGAGAAGAAGCGACAACTGTGACTGGTCCTTTTTATGGTGACTGACGAGGTGAAGCTGGTTATGCCTCAAGAGAAATTCATATATTTTCATAAGCCTGACAGACTGATCTGTTCTCAGAAAGACAGTAACTTTATCTTATGCATCATGATCAACACCTATGTTCACAACAACAGTTATTGTCAAACACTGCTCAAAGGATCGATAAAAAAAAATTCCTTCTTTTATTGTTCTCGTGCTGAAAGGAACCAACTTGACAGCAGTGTGGTTCAAGCGAAAAATATCACATTTTGTACTCTACTATCAACATAGGATTAAATCCCAGATCAGGGGTGTAAACATCCACCACAGAAAGAAGTTCACTGAACTGCACTTCTTTCCCTCTGTTCATTATCTTCTCTTAGCTTTTTTTTTCAGTGGAGACCTATGCCACATATCTACCGTTTAGCTCAAGAACGCAACCATCACCAGACCAGCAACACCCCCCCTCTACATCACATATCTAAATCAAGCGGGTTATGTGCCGTCAGATTACAGATAATCTGTATATCAAATACAGGTGACCCTAATGGCTAATATTAATAATGTTGCAATTCATGCACAAATGTATGTATATAAGGTAATCAAACAGCTGACCATTTCATACATTTCACGCTTCGACTGATCTAATGGTTGCATTATCCTCCTCCACTATCAGTGTTACTTCAGCCTATGTCGTGCGTGCGAAGCATGTGTCTGCGCAACTTCGCTTCAACTGCTTGCCGGCTTTGCTACACCTCGCCCTCCGACAAATCCATTTTGTTCTCTATTTATAATTGTATCAGATCAACATGATAAGTTTTTGCTTATGTGCAATACATACCCCAACATCTGAGCAATGTTGTAGACTATAAGGTAAGCTTTAACAATTATACTTTCTCCCATTTTCGGTTCAGTATCGGCTGCAGACGACAATTTGTGTGTCTGGGACGCCATCTTTCATTCAGGACTTTGAACTGAGCAATGTGCGAATTAAACGATCTGTTTAAGAATATGAAAGTGACCTGGTGTTATTGACATTGTCACATTTCAAGACTATAACTGAACTTTTACTTTTATAAACTTGACAAAATTAAGCTCAGGAAATAATTTACGTGGGCTAGTTTTGAAGTTGTTCTTAGCTTCGTTTTTCCTGAAAATTTTGTACTTTATTTTCGTTATCCACGCACTGGTTCCTGAAGGGAGCAAAACTTTTGATCACGTGACCTAGTTCTCCCGGGCGACAGATATTGTTTGGAACATGGCAGCCGTGTAGACCACCGTGCCTTCTTATTCTATTTCCTTATTGATTAAAATGAGGAGCGGTTGTAAATAGTTAATACACTATACTTAAACCACACCATTGTGATTTGTGACAGAAGGTGCAAGGAAAGAAAAAGTCATGAGCCACGTACACGAAGGGTAAGAGGTTTACTTTTGTTTTTTTTCTTTTTGTTCGTCATGTGCAACTTCCGACACGTCGAAATCCGAGACCCAAGCATTGAATGTCACTACCACTAGATGAAAGTATCACCTGAAAGTTGTAATTCGAGTAGCTGTTGAGAAGCATAAAAACTTGCAAAACCGGTGACCAAATCCTTGTTTGGTTTTTTTTTCACACTTTTTTTTTTTTTTTTTTTTTACCACAGAGTTATCAACTTGTGAAACATTGACATTGCAACCCAGTAATGCTTAAACTAAGTTTAAACATTTTTGTAAATCATAAAATAGTCACCAGATGGGCCTCAGCTCGCAGACATATTTCTCCATTGGAAACTTGGCATTGCATTAGTTTACATTAGTAACTGCCAACAACATCAGGAAAAGAGACATATAGTTTTTTATTTATTTATGCAAAAGGCTGATAAAGTCTGTAAGTAGAATGAATTTTATGATATGATATGACATGATGTGATACAACTATGATATGATGTGATATATGTTATGATATGATTTAATACGATAACATAGAATCGAGTTATATAAAATACACATCTCTACCTTTTTTTTTTCAACTTTTTAATTTGCTCCTTTTTTTTTACAAGTGATCTATTTCTTAATTTCTACACCATATTTTATTGTTTTGACTTTGGATATGTTTGAAAGAAACAAAATAAGCCTTGTGTGTATGGGAACGAACATGTTTGAAACTACATGTGTTTGAGAGAGAGAGAAAGAGAGAGAGAGAGAGAGAGTGTGTGTGTGTGTGTGTGTGTGTGTGTGTGTGTTTGTGTGTGTGTGTGTGTGTGTGTGTGTGTGTGTGTGTGTGTGTGTGTGTGTGTGCCCTGCTAGAAGATAGGAATGCTCACCATGAGTATTTTAATTATTCATGATATTTCAATGTCAGTTTGTTTGGCTCCTTCAAAGTTGAATGACAATGTGAGATATTCATAAGCCACGTCTGTGAAATGAAGAATTGTATTCAGGTTACGGAAAATTTCATTTGTACTTGCACACATAAGCTAATCATATAAATGCAGCATTACCCCTTCCCTGTCCCACATGACATGAAAATCCACACATACGCACATACACACACACACACACACACACACACACACACACACACATCACACACACACCACACCCCACACCACACACTCACACACACACACACACACACACACACACACACACACACACACACACACACACAACATACTCATACACACAAACACTATTTATTTCTTCACAATTCTATAGATTCTGTAGGCAACCAGCAAAGAACAGTATTAGAGTACAAAGCTGGTCATTATTCATTGATCTGCCCAGAAGGCAAGTATACAAACTTTTTACCTGTCTCCTGTCCATCTATTCAATATATCATCATTGCCACTGTGTCAGTATGTTGACCCAAACTAGACACTCTTTATACTCCATTCTGATTGGACAGTTCCTTCTGATCCGCCTGTCACTGATATGATAAAATGATGATGTCGACAGTAACTGAAGATGGCAGTCCGCATTTTCGCGAAGGAAATCCCAGTTGTCACTATGGTTATTCAGTGTCAGTAAAAACTGAACTTTGGCATCAGATGTTTGGAAAATGCCCCAGGGGGAAGGTCACAGTCTTCACCAGGTGCTGGACAGATGTGGTCTCTTTTTCCTGGCAGTCTGGCAGCTGTACTGTCTTACCATAAAATATAAAGGGGAGGGGGGGGGGGAGGATGCTGACAAGAAATGAAGGGAAGAACTCATTAACAAACAAACAAAAAATGGGGGGAAAAAAGGAAACAAAAAAAAAAATTTTAAAGAAGCAAATTGCAGAGTTTGATGCTTGAAAATCCATAAGTAAGGATGTCTGGAAGGTTAAAATATGTCAACAGCCA
>CM065747.1:6948357-6950857 GCA_033310375.1 Conus canariensis
TTTCCAGTTAGTGGAAGAAAAAACTCGACAGTGCGGTGGTTATTTCCCTTATCAGACTTGATTTATTTTTTTAATTATCATTTATAGCCGTTAGTAATGGTTATTCTGGTAAAATGAAACATCGGGCATCATCCGTGACCCATAATGACCATACATACACATTTTCAGAAAGATCGGCCCATAAGTTTTGTCTGAGCGAGTGGAACACATTTTGACCACGGACAGACACACAGACAGACAGACAGACAGAGACACAGACAGCATAGAGTATCTGTGGAAGGCACATCATCACATTTGCCTCCCAGAATGTAAGAACAGTTGATTCACAGAGATGGACAGACACTCCTGGTACATTCTTGGCCTCGGCGAAGACCAAGGAATGAAGGGAAATACAGACAGAAGAAGCACACGCCCTATAGTGGAGTAGACATGAAGACGAACATGTACATTTTTTTTTTCTTCTTAAATGAGTCAGACCTTCCGGAATGCTGTCATGGGATGCTGTCCTGCTTCCAGCAGGGTCATGACTACCCACCTGCGAGTTAGAATATTCACCGTGATGAGTGGAGCAAATACATGCTCCCTTTGTTAGACCATTCACCTGATGAGTGGAGCAAATACATGCTCCCTTTGTTAGACCATTCACCCTGATGAGTGGAGCAAATACATGATCCCTTTGTTAGACCATTCACCGTGATGAGTGGAGCAAAGACATGATCCCTTTGTTCAACCATTCACCCTGATGAGTGAAGCAAATATATGCTCCCTCTATTAAACCATTCACCGTCGATGGTGGAGCAAAATATGCCCCTCTATCAAACCATTCACCGTATGGTGGAGCAAATATATGCTCCCTCTATCAAACCATTCACCATGATGAGTGGAGCAAATATATGCCCCCTCTATCAAACCATTCACCATGATGAGTGAAGCAAATATATGCCCCCTCTATCAAACCATTCACCGTCATGTGGGCAAATATATGCTCCCTCTATCAAACCATTCACCGTGATGAGTGAAGCAAATATATCCCCCTCTATCAAACCATTCACCGTCATGGTGGAGCAAATATATGCTCCCTCTATCAAACCATTCACCGTGATGAGTGAAGCAAATATATGCCCCCTCTATCAAACCATTCACCGTCATGGTGGAGCAAAGACATGATCCCTTTGTTAAACCATTCACCGTGATGAGTGGAGCAAATAATTATATGCTTCCTCTGTTAAACCGTTCACCGTCATGGGTGGGGCAAATATATGCTCCCTCTCTGACATAACCGTCTGCGGACAGAAATAGAAACTATCAACGGTTCTCTTACTTGCGATCCATCATTAAGAATGAAGGATCCGAATCAGAAACCTTCTCAAGGGAAACACAGAGAACATTAGAGCTGTTCAGACTAAAACATGTATGGAAGCAAAGAGAACATTAGAGCTGTTCAGACTGAAACATGTATGGAAGCACAGAGAACATTAGTGCTGTTCAGACTAAAACATGTATGGAAGCACAGAGAACATTAGCGCTGTTCAGACTGAAACATGTATGGAAGCAAAGAGAACATTAGAGCTGTTCAGACTAACACATGTATGAAAGCACAGAGAACATTAGTGCCGTTCAGACTAAAACATGTATGGAAGCACAGAGAACATTAGTGCTGTTCAGACTAAAACATGTATGGAAGCACAGAGAACATTAGTGCTGTTCAGACTGAAACATGTATGGAAGCAAAAGAGAACATTAGAGCTGTTCAGACTGACACATGTATGGAAGCAAAAGAGAACATTAGTGCTGTTCAGACTAAAACATGTATGGAAGCAAAGAGAACATTAGTGCTGTTCAGACTAAAACATGTATGGAATCACAGAGAACATTAGTGCTAAAACATGTATGGAAGCAAAGGGAACATTAGTGCTGTTCAGATTAAAACATGTCTGGAAGCAAAAGAGAACATTAGAGCTGTTCAGACTGCCACATGTATGGAAGCAAAGAGAACATTAGTGCTGTTCAGACTAAAACATGTATGGCAGCACAGAGAACATTAGTGCTGTTCAGACTAAACCTTGTATGGAAGGACCACAGCTTCCTCATGAAATGTAAGGTCATAGTCCTTAGTGCAGTCCGTCTGTGTGCACACGACACATTGAAGAATCCAAACCATGGAAATGAGATTTTACCGCAAGATGCTCAACACCGGATATCCCCATTGAACATGTGCGTCAGACGATCAAGCAGCAAACTGGACCATACAAAGGTCTACTGACATCAGTTAAGAAAAGAAAACTGCATTGGCCATGTAACAAGATCCAGGGCCATGATAAAATTTTTTTTTTTTAATCCTCAGGGGAACTATTGTTAGAGGAAGACGGTGTAGATGGGGGGGGGGGGGGGGGGGGGGGGGGTGACCGGGGGGGGGGGGGACAGACCACATCCGCCCTTCCCGTTCCCGTTACCCCTCACTCCTCTCACTCTCCAGAGAAAACAGAAACAAACAAACAAA
>CM065747.1:6955857-6960857 GCA_033310375.1 Conus canariensis
CATACCATACACATCGATCAGTAATTAACTACGTAGGCCACTCTATCATGGCGGACTGTCAGTTCCGTTTCACAAGAGCAATACAGTTGTGACCTACAGTAGTTTTGTTCTGTGAATATCACACGTTATGTCACATTGAACAGGTAATGAAACGACGACTCGTTTCTTTTTTTTTTTCTTCTTCTATTTTAAAGGAATTGGCAAATTCCTTAGTTCACGGGATATGAGAGAGAGAGAGAGAGAGAGAGAGAGAGAGAGAGAGAGAGAGAGAGAGAGAGAGAGAGATGTTTATTCAAGGAAAAGCAAAAGATTCTTCTTTTTTTTTTAAGGGTACATTTGAAATTGAGAGGAATACACATGTGTTGTTTTTTCCCTCCTGAGTCAAGATCAGCATCACTAACAGGGGAGGCAACAATCAAGGAGGGTTTCATTCCTTTAACGGATAGCGTCTCCCCCCCCCCCCCCCCCCCAACTTCACCCCCACCCTCTCTCTCTCTCTCTCTCTCTCTTTCTCTCTCTCCCTCCCCCCCCCCCCCCCCCCCCCCCCATTCTCTCTTCTCCCCCCTTTCCGCCCTCCTCTTTTTTTTTTTTTCCTTTCCCAGTATATCTTCTTTTGAGTTTTGACAACTGCCTGTACTTTTCTATGGTAGACGTTTTGATCGAGAGCTTTTTAAACATTCTCGTTCAGTGTCTTTCACACACGCATGCACCTACGCACTCACGCATGCACACGCACGCACGCACGCACACACACACACACACACACACACACACACACACACACACACACACACACACACACACCCTAGACACACGCACGCACACGCACACGCACACTGTGGTGAGAAGGATGACACGAACAATAAACGGCAACATTGGAAGGCAACTTCTGACTCAACAGTTGCATGCATCTAGGTTCATTCAAATTCATCAGCTATTAAAAAAAAAAAAAAAAAAAAAAGAGGTCCATCTAATTCAGCTAACGTGGTCACGACGGCCAGGGCCAGTGAGGTCATTGGCACGCTTGTCTCTCTGGCAGGCTGAAATTGGACAGGGCATCATTTTTTTCTTTTCTTTCCTGTATGAAGCTGACTTTGAAATAACCGCAAGCAATGCGAGTTATACGTACAGCAGAAGTGATGGTAAATGGTTTGCTGTGTTTATTTGCAGTGCTAAACTTCTCCACGTTCTGTTTGGTTTCCAGTTTCTGTTTGCACAGGGTTTTGTTGTTGGTGCTGTGTGGGTTGTTGTTATTAATGAGTGTTTGTTTGTTTGTCTTATCCGATTTTCCATGGCCACTCTGTAACATGATTCCCACACCGCACTCTCTGGCTCCCTCGTACACATCCACACCACATGTTTGTTCTGTCGAAGCTCCGGCTCCTGCGCCACATCAGCATCAGGGAGCAATCATTATCAGGTCACCATGAGGCTGCCGTCCAGAGGAGACACTGCGCTGCTGCTGACATGATGTGTGGCTTGTCCCCGTTCGTTCTCCAAAGTATGCAGAATACCGCCGTGTACCCTCGAAGCCTCGAAGTGTCCACCATGATGGCTTAATCGCAGAGTTAGCTGAGTATATGCCCCCCCCCCCCCCCCTCCCCACCTGGAGGATGCCACCACGTTCATCCAACGACAGTGCCCAGGAACTGGCTGATTCCAGCACCTTTGACATGAACTCGTCACCACAAGCACGGACCTGCCGGAGAGGACATTGAAACTGAGGTCACCACGAGAGCAGGGCATGAAGAGCCACGCAACTTTTTTAACTTAGAAAATAGGTAAATTAATGAGGATGAGACTTGATCGAGATGATGCCGCAGAGTTCCAGTTCTGGCCGGAGAATACATGACAGAGGATGAGACTGATCGAGATGATGCCGCAAGTTCCAGTTCTGGCGGAGAATACATGACAGAGGATGAGACTTGATCGAGATGATGCGCAGAGTTCCAGTTCGGCCGAGAATACATGACAGAGTCTCATAACAATCAGGCGTGAGAGATACAGAACCTGCAGTGTTGGTCAGAAAATGGGAGTACCTTCTCAGAGACGCCTGTATTGAGGGTGAAACTCGGCTGCGAGGTTTCAGTCTTCCCATGCAAGCTCCCAGCTCTGTCAGCTCTGGGTAAGCACCTGGCTGGGAAGGCCAAATCCTAGGAATGACTGTGTCTAATGAGACTCAAACCCAGACCTGCCAGACCGAATCAGTTTTTTTTTTTTCCCTTCTTCGTCAGTGCATTTTATTATGAAATCACGAGTCTCTACTACTGCCATTCAAATCTGTGCGGTGACATTTTAAGAAAATGAATTTATTTTTTTTATTGAAATAAAAAGAAAGCACAAAAAAGGGGGGGGGGGGGGGGAAACACCCGGAATTTTATTTTACCTGCACCTGTCCTCTCCCCATTGTTTATCTTCGTTGTTAGTTTACTTATTGCCAGGCGTTCTAAAAGACCAACAGGTCAAGGTTGGTTACCGAAATCTTTACAGCTTTCGTTTGGCAGCTCGGTATTTCAACATTTATTTGTTTTTCGTCAAGGGGTTTAGATGCTGAAGGCTTCATTTATGTGAAGAAAAATCATCAGATTATTCAAACATGCAACAGTGGGTACTTTAGAACCACCCTATACTCCCTCTCTACCCTTCCCATTTTTATCACCACCTCTCCCCCCCCCCCTTTCCTCACCCTTCTCCCCTCCTTTCCACCTCACCACATGCAACAGCGGGTACTTTGAACCACCCTGTACTCCCCTCTCTACCCTTCCCATTTTTCTCTCCCCCCCCCCCCCTCCTCACCCATCTCCCTTCCTTTCCACCTCACCCACATGCAACAGCGGGTACTTTGGAACCACCCTGTACTCCCCTCTCTACCCTTCCCATTTTTCTCCCCCCCCCCCCCCTCTCCTCACCCATCTCCCTTCCTTTCCACCTCACCCACATGCAACAGCGGGTACTTTGGAACCACCCTGTACTCCCCTCTCTACCCTTCCCATTTTTCTCCCCCCCCCCCCCTCTCCTCACCCATCTCCCTTCCTTTCCACCTCACCCACATGCAACAGCGGGTACTTTGGAACCACCCTGTACTCCCCTCTCTACCCTTCCCATTTTTCTCTCCCCCCCCCCCCTCTCCTCACCCATCTCCCTTCCTTTCCACCTCACCACATGCAACAGCGGGTACTTTGGAACCACCCTGTACTCCCCTCTCTACCCTTCCCATTTTTCTCCCCCCCCCCCCCCCTCCTCACCCATCTCCCTTCCTTTCCACCTCACCACATGCAACAGCGGTACTTGGAACCACCCTGTACTCCCCTCTCTACCCTTCCCATTTTTCTCTCCCCCCCCCCCCCCTCCTCACCCATCTCCCTTCCTTTCCACCTCACCAACATGCAACAGCGGGTACTTTGGAACCACCCTGTACTCCCCTCTCTACCCTTGCCTCCCGTCTTCCCACTTACTCCCTTCCTCACCCCTTCTCCCCCCCCCCCCCCCCCCCCCTCCCATCCGTTCCTTCCCAACCTTCTGTTCAACGACAAGCAGCAAGCAATGACCGCTCCCCGGGGTCCTTGGAGGCGTGTGTGTGTGTGTGTGGGGGGGGGGGGGGGGGGGGGTTGAACTCTTCAAAAGGCCGCGCTGTGTGGTCGGTGCGCAGGCCTCCACCAGCAAGAAGGGCGACGAGGACATCCTGCCCCTCCTGACCCCCCGGGGGTCACGCAGCCACAGCCCCGCCGCCGCCAGGGGTCGTCGGGGTCATCATCACCGCTCCCAGCAGCAGCGGCCCAGCGACCTGCAGGGGGTCCGGAGGGGGCCTCCAGCAGGATGTCGGACATGTCCGTGGAGGAGAGAGGGGATGTGAGTAAACCTAGATACCAAACGGAGGTAGAAAAAAATATATATAAAAAAGAAAAAAAATGAAAGAATTTCTAGGTGTATGTGTTCATCCCCGCTCGTCCGATTTGTCTCTGTTGGCAAGATTATGCAAAAGAAAAAGGAAAAAAATAGAAAAAAAGAAAAAGGAAAAAAATAGAAAAAAAGAAAAAAAAAAGGGGGGGGGGGGGGGGGGGGGGGGGGGGGGGGGGGGGGGGGGGGGACTAATGTGCGGATTTTATCCAAAGTTGGTTTAAAAAAAAAAAAAAAAAGAAAGAAAGAAAGAAATGTGGTTCGCGAACGAAGCCGTTAAATGTTGGTTCGGATCCCTGGTCCGGACCCGGATCCTATGTCAGATCCGTCCAGGATCTGTGCAACGCTGTCTGCACGTTTTATCCTCGAACATGAAAGAAAAGAAACGCTGTGAAATCACTGTTGAAAAGTCGATCATCGTCTAGTACATACTATATTATCGTGGAATATTAATGGTACATAACGTATTTTCGTGGAATATCGAAACTTTGAAATGACGTGCACGTTGACAATTTAGAATTTCCCATGTTCGATATTTTTAAGTACATGCAAATAATTCTTCTAGTTCTGACGTATTGTAACTTGTATTTCCGTGGAGTATGAAAACTTTGAGGTGATGTCAACGTTGATATGTTGTATTTTGCATAATTATTTGAAAACAAACAAACAAACAAACAAGTTATCCTGGCGTGGAAAAATTGGTTCCCACTCAAGAAGCGAGTCCAAAGGCGGGTCCAGGATCTGTTTGACTGTAACCGTGGCGGAGGTCTACATTTTCCAGGGTGCCCTAATTGTAGTGTGACTTCAAGGTTGAAGCCAAACATGGACTTTGTCTAGGTAGAATTGAAAGTTTTTTTTTTCTTTTTACTGTAGTTATGTTTGTTCCGTATTAGATATATGAAGAGTTTCCTAATTTCTCCCCTTGTTTACCCTTGCTTCCCACTCCTCCCCCCCCCCCCTCCCCCCGGACCCCACCCCCACCCTCCTTCCCGCTTTGCTTTTCCGTCTGTAATGTTCAATTCCCTTGATGCCCTTTCCCACGTTTGACGCATCCAGCCTGTCTGCTAACGGTTTCAGTTTGCGGTGTCTGAGGTGCTGTGAAG
>CM065747.1:6968357-6973357 GCA_033310375.1 Conus canariensis
GTCTGTCTGTCTGTCTGTCTGCTGTCTCTCTCTCTCTCTCTCTCTCTCTCTCTCCTCTCCTCTCTCTCTCTCTCTCTCTCTCTCTCCATACACATAAACACAAACGCGGGCGCGGGCGTTCACACACGCGCGCACCACACACACACACACACACACACACACACACACGCACGCACGCACGCACGCACACACACACTCGCACGCACGCACGCCACGCACGCACGCACACACGCACACACGCATACACACACACTCACTCACTCACTCACACACTCACACACGCACACACACACGCGCACACACACACACACACACACACCAGACACACACACACACACACACACACACACCGCGCGCGCACACACACATACACAACACACACACACACACGCGCGCGCACACACACTTCGTTTCTCGTTTCCTCCAGCCAAACAGAACGCAGGAGCGAGCGTCGTTGATATGGAGGGCGGGGGGGGGGGGGGGGGGGATGTTGTTGATGGTCGCTGGTATGTTCTCCTTCAGACGAGGAGGACGAGGAGGATGTTGTGATGATCCCAGTGGAGAGAGATGAGGCTGATGACGACGCTGGGTCCAATGTCAAAAGCGCTCCGACAGGTACAACAACAACAACAACAACAACACGGGTGTTCGGTTCTCACACGCACGACGCGGTGGTGTGACGTGCTCCTAATCGTTGTCGCTTTGCATTGTGAACGTGGGAAACTTTGCACTAAAAGAAGAGTGGGGAGGAAAAAAAAAAAAAAGGTCGACGGCTCTTTCTACCAATGAGAAGACGTTACTATTTTTTGATACATGAGGACAAAAAAAGAAAAAAAAAGTAACTTCTGAACATAATGAAACAACGTTTTTTTTTTTGTGGTGTGTGTTTTTTTGGTTTGTTTTCAAACCTCCAATCCTGAGAGACAGCAATAATTAATCACGTTTGAATCCAAGGTGGGGGGGATTTGAAACGGAAAGAAAATGAATTAGAAATTTGAAATGAATCAAAAAAAAAATTAGAATTTAGAAATAATTCAGAAAAAATTAACCTTCAATTGTTTCAACCTCGTTCTTCGATTCTCATTTTCTATCTCTTTTAATGATGTCCATTGACAGACATGTGTCGGGCCACATGATTGGCCCAAATGTAACCTTCTAGCGATTGGTGGGCGGAGCCGTCGGTATTCACCTGTCGCTTACCCACCGTCTGCTGTTCTTGCTTTGCACCATGTGGTGGCCTTTTTTTAACCAGAACTGGTACGCCCCAAAGGTACAGCATCTCTCCGTAGGGCGTACTGTTTCTGCCTTACCTCGGGCGTGTGTGTGTGTGTGTATGTGTGTGTGTGTGTGTGTGTGTGTGTGTGTGTGTGTGTGTGTGTGTGTGTTCGTTCGTTCTTTAATTTAATGTCTTTTCACTTTAAGTGATATTAGACCAAAAAAAAAGGCAGCCAAGTGTGTGTGTGTACGTACGTGTGTGTGTGTGTGTGTGTGTGTGTGTGTGTGTGTGTGTGTACATGTGTGAGTGTGTATCTGCGTGAGAGAGAAAACACTTAAGTAATACTGCATATGCAAATGTGTTTAAATTAGTAAATTCCAGTGACATTGAAGGGGAGGGAAGATCAGGATCAGGGGGGATAGGGGAGGGGTCGGGAGTGGGGGGGGGGGAGAGGGGAGGGGTGTCGGCAATACTAAATGGAAAAAAAAAAACACAAACTGTAATACAACCTAACACAACATTATCAAAACAAGTGTGTGTGTGTGTGTGTGTGTGTGTGTGTGTGTGTATGTGTGTGTGTGTGTGTGTGTGTGTGTGTGTGTGTTGTTAGGGTAGCCAGTCCCAAATGTGTGTGTGTGTGCGCGCGCGCTTGTGTGTATGTGTGTGTGTGTGTGTGTTATTAGGATAGCCAGTCCCAAATGATGTGAGTGTGTGTGTGTGTGTGCGTGTGTGTGTGTGTGTGTGTGTGTGTGTGTGTGTTGTGGTGTGTTGTGTGTGTTGTTAGAATAGCCAGTCCCAAACGATGTGAGTGTGTGTGTGTGTGTGTGTGTGTGTGTGTGTGTGTGTGTGTGTGTGTGTGTGTTAGGATAGCCAGTCCCAAACGATGTATGTTGTGTGTGTGTGTGTGTGTGTGTGTGTGTGTGTTGTGTGTGTGTGTGTGTCTTGTTAGGGTAGCCAGTCCCAAACGATGCTGAGAAGGGAAGACCAACACGGCACTGTCTTTGGTTTAGTAACATAACTCACTGTCTCTGTCCCAGTCCAAACGCGTTCTCTTCGTTCAGGGAGTTGTGTGTGTGTGTGTGTGTGTGTGTGTGTGTGTGTGTGTGAGTTGTACGTGCGTGCGTGCGTGCGTGGTGTGTGATGAGGACTAACCAGTGTGGGCATGTACCTCATTCTCAAAAATGTCTTTCGATGGGTCTCACGCTTTGATTCTTTTTTGTTTGTTTGTTTGGTTGTTTTTTTTTTTGTTTTTGTTTCTCCCCACAGGCGTAATATATTGAGCACAGAAAAAGGTTTTTTGGAGAGCATTGTTCTGTGTTTTTTTTGAAACGTTGCTGCTATTCGTTTATCTGCAACAAAAGACCTGGGGTAAAAAAATTACCTGTCGGTTTTTTTGCATTGTGTGTTGAATCACGCTTTTTTCGGTGTTTTATTTTTTTTATTTGGCCTTTTGTTGGTGTAGTGCTTCCTGCCTGTTTCCGTTTTGTCGCAAAAGCAGGACTGTAAAGTCGGGAAGAAAAAATGGGAAAAAAAAGTCATTGGATGGGGGGAAAGAAGGTCTTTTAAAAAATGACAAAAAGAGCTGCTACGTTAAACCAGGGGTACTGTATAAATGTGAAATAGTTAAAAACAAATTAAGGGTTTAAAAAAAAAAAAAAAAAAAAAAAAAGGGGGAGAGTGCTAAAAACAACGGGGGGGGGGGGGGGGGGGGGGGGGGGGGGGAGGGGGGGGGGGGAGAGTAGATGACAGACAGACAGACACATAGACAGACGGGACAGAGACAGAAAAGGAGGAACGAGATGTTTGCAGCAGGGGCAAACATCTCAAAATGTGGGGAAAGATCCTTGCTTGACAACTTTTTTTTGTGTTGTTGTTGTTTGAACGCACCCTGTTGCGATAATTTCCCGTCAGTTATGGCAAAACACACACAACACACACCACACACCACACACACCCCACACACACACACACACACACACCCAGGGTTTTGGGATTGTATTGACATGCTGATTAAAACGCAAGGGGGGGGGGGGGGGGGGGGGGGGGGGGGGGGGGGGGGAGGGGGGGGGGGGGGGGGGGGGGGGGGGGGGGGGGGGGGGGGGGGGGGGGGGGGGGGGGGGGGGGGGGGGGGGGGGGGGGGGGGGGGGGGGGGGGGGGGGGGGGGGGGGGGGGGGGGGGGGGGGGGGGGGGGGGGGGGAAGATTTGACCTTCAGAGAATTTTTCGCAGTTTCACTCAGTTTGAACCAAAACGAAGTCGATTGGGGAGGGAACAGATGCAACGTCACTGAAAACAAACGAAATACAGATGAAAAAACACGAACGTTTGAGGAAGACATGTTTTATCGCGAATCCGTCGTCTGTTTAGAGTGCTGTGTACAGTTAGCGATACTCTGTGTCTTGTTTTGTGCGTGTCTTTCTACATTGGCTCCAACTTTGCTTCATCAATTCCTGTTTCACTCATTAAAATTTGTCATTCCAGACTTCGCTTTAAATCCAGTCAAAGTGAAGATGTGAAAGAAAAACTATTAAAAGCATTTTTTTAAAAATCGCTCTCTTTTTCCGTTTTAATGTAATGTAATGTAATGTAATTGTAAAAGGATATTTTAGAGAGCGCTTTACCTCGCCAGAGCCCCAAAGCGCATATTACAGAAACATTGTAACTCAAAGCACACACACACACACACACACACACACACACACACACACACACACACACACACCACACAACACACACACACACATGCACACACACACACACACACACAACACAAACACACACACAACAACACAACACAACACAACACAACACAACACACACACACACACACCACCAAACACACAACACACACACACACACGCCACACACACCACGCACACACACACACACGAAAAACAAAATCCACACACATGCAGAAAGACACCCGAGCGCGTCAAAAAAGCAGACTCGCGCACAGGAGGTAAGTGGATATCGTTAATTAGTATAATTATGGTAAAAAACAGATTTCCGCTCTCAAACTATGCAGAATAATAAGATGACCGTGAATTTAGTCACGGTGAAATCGAAACTTCCCCAGCTGAACTAGAGTAGGATGGAAATCAGATTTTTGTTGGTTTTTTTTTTTCTGTCACTGCTGTTTTCCAGTTTGGGGAGCTTCTTTTGTTCCTAAGTGAGAGGGTTTTTACCTGTCCTGGCTGAAGTGTGAACCGTCAAACTCAGTGAGGTGAACAGAAGCATTTGTTAGCCTGTCCATGGCTGGACTTTTCGCCTTCTGTGTAAGACTCGTCAGTAGATCCGGCCTGGTTGTGGTTGTCTAATGATAATGATAATGATTATTGATGGCGCGTAATCTTACATCGTAAGCCCTAAGCGCTTACAAATGCATGAAGGGTTAAAGAAAACATAAATGAAACCAATAAGAAGGTGCATATTGCATTAAGTACCATGCATCTGCGAACAAGGGTGCATATTGACACACACCCACGCACACGCACAAACACGCACGCACGCACACACACACACACACACACACACACACACACACACGCGCGGGGCGCACGCCGCACGACGCACGCACGCACGCACGCACGCACGCACGCACGCACGCACGCATTAGTCGCAGAATCAATTTGATGGACAAGGGAAGGGGAAAAAAGAACTACTTTTAAACAGGTGAAGAGGGTTGTTTTAAGAGATGCCTTGAAGGAAGACAGCGAGGGTAGGATGTTCAAGAGACATACACCTGCAAATCAGTATTATTGTTCTCCCCGCCCCATGGGGAAAGAA
>CM065747.1:6980857-6988357 GCA_033310375.1 Conus canariensis
TAACTTACAAACAAAATGATTTTAGTTTGATTTTGACCTTTT
Organism: Conus canariensis; assembly: GCA_033310375.1. Taxonomy (NCBI): domain Eukaryota; kingdom Metazoa; phylum Mollusca; class Gastropoda; order Neogastropoda; family Conidae; genus Conus; species Conus canariensis. Next base: position 6,980,900 of record CM065747.1, read on the forward strand.
TTTCTGCATTAAAAGTTCAGCATTGAACTAAGTTTATTTCATAATTAATTTATTTAAAGTTTGAATCCAGCAGGGGTGGGTGGGGTGGATTTGTTGTTGTTGTTGTTGTTGCTGTGTGTGTGTTGCATATTTAAGTTAGATTTTGCCCCCCCGGTTGTTGTTTTTTTCCCTCCTGTTTTTGTTAATTTTCTGTACAAGTTTGATATCAAACTGATTTCTTTTTAAAACTTCGACATCCACATTCAACTTTTTTTTTTTAAGCCTTTTATTAAAGTTCGACATCTGACCGTGATCTGTATCACACCGTACTTTGAGCTGCCTGGGGGGGGGGGGGGGGGGGGGGGGGGGAAGAAGAGATGGAGATTTAAATAGCTGGTGAGAATTGTATTAATGTTAAACCCTACATCAACAGGTTTTGTTTTTTTTGTTTTTTTATATCACACGTGCCAAAATAAGGAAGCACATATCACTTATTCCGGGTTTTTTTCCCCCTTCACTTCGATTTTGTTTTGTTCACGGCGCTACGCGTTTCGGCATGACTGATCACGATGTATTGTGTCCGCCCACTGGTACCGGAAGGCGTTGAGCATGACATGCATGGCTGATTTTGGTGGTGTCGAGTGTGTTGACTGCACTCACTCGGTCACGCTTGAGTTGGCAAGCTGCAGGCTTTCACATTACCTTCTTTCTGTGTGCAGCCAGCAGGTCAGTGGCCTTTTACATAGTGTCTATTTTGCATAGTGTCTATTTTACTTACTATTTTACATACTGTCTCTTGTGTCTTGTTCCACATGTAGTTTACATAGTGTCACTTGTGTCTTGTTCCACGTGTAGCTTACATAGTGTCTCTTGTGCCTTGTTCCACATGTAGTTTACATAGTGTCTCTTGTGTCTTGTTCCACGTGTAGTTTACATAGTGTCTCTTTGTGTCTTGTTCCACATGTAGTTTACATAGTGTCTCTTGTGTCTTGTTCCACATGTAGTTTAAATAGTGTCTCTTGTGTCTTGTTCCACATGTAGTTTACATAGTGTCTCTTGTGTCTTGTTCCACGTGTAGTTTACATAGTGTCTCTTTGTGTCTTGTTCCACATGTAGTTTACATAGTGTCTCTTGTGTCTTGTTCCACATGTAGTTTACATAGTGTCTCTTGTGTCTTGTTCCACGTGTAGTTTACATAGTGTCTCTTTGTGTCTTGTTCCACATGTAGTTTACATAGTGTCTCTTGTGTCTTGTTCCACATGTAGTTTTCATAGTGTCTCTTGTGTCTTGTTCCACGTGTAGTTTTCATGGTGTCTTTTGTGTCTTATTCCACATGGAGTTTGCATAGTGTCTATTTGTGTCTTGTTCCGTATGTAGTTTTCATAGTGTCTCTTGTGTCTTGTTCCACATGTAGTTTACATCGTGTCTCTTTGTGTCTTGTTCCACCTGAGTTTGCATAGTGTCTCTTGTGTCTTGTTCCACATGTAGTTTACATAGTGTCACTTTGTGTCTTGTTCCACATGTAGTTTACATCGTGTCTCTTGTGTCTTGTTCCACGTATAGTTTACATAGTGTCTCTTTGTGTCTTGTTCCGTATGTAGTTTTCATAGTGCCTCTTTGTGTCTTGTTCCACATGTAGTTTACATCGTGTCTCTTTGTGTCTTGTTCCACCTGGAGTTTGCATAGTGTCTCTTGTGTCTTGTTCCACATGTAGTTTACCAGAGTGTCACTTGTGTCTTGTTCCACATGTAGTTTACATCGTGTCTCTTTGTGTCTTGTTCCACATGTAGTTTACATCGTGTCTCTTGTGTCTTGTTCCACATGTAGTTTACATAGTGTCTCTTGTGTCTTGTTTCACGTGTAGTTTACATAGTGTCTCTTTGTGTCTTGTTCCACATGTAGTTGCTACTTGTTTTTTGTCTTGTTTTTCTCTACACAAAAAATGAGCATCTGTTCAAAATGTTTTTTTTTCTCCCACACGTGAATTATGAACTGTAAATTATTGTCCTAATGCTTTAAAGGGGAAGGGGTGGGTGGGTGCGAGGGTGGTTAGGTAAATCTTAGAAATGAAATTCTGTTTTTTGTTTGTTTGTTTTTGTCAGTGATGATGTGGTAATTGGAAGCAAAATTGCCTCTGACATAAATCGATGTGTTTGTTTAGGCTGGAAAAGAATTTTTTTTTTTCAAAACAAGCATGTTTTTAGTTCTGGAACAGAAGCGTATCTGTTGATGCTGCAGGTTTGGGTTAAAGGCATGTTTATGTCTTTCTTGTCTGAAAAAGAGAAGAAAACAAAACGAAACATAGAAGAAGAGGATACTTCAGGTGGCAGAAGCATTTCAGTGCTGATATAGGAATGCTTGTGGTTTGATGACTGTTTTGCCGGTTGAGGGTAGAAAAAGAGTTGGGGTGGGTTTGTTTTTTTTTCTGCTGATTATGGTAACTAACATGTCGGTGGCAATATACGGATACAATGGGGAGATTCTAACAGATGCCGATTCGGTTTTTGCTGCTAGATACAGAGATGGGGGCCGGAATAGCTCAATTGGTAGAGCCCCGGACTCGTAATCCAAGGGTTGCGGGTTCGAATCTCCGCCAGGCCGTTTCGGTACAGGGGGATTTTTCCCTCGGAGTTAACATTAGTTCTGACTCCATTTCCCATACAGTCCTTCGAATGAGACTATAAACCGAGGTTCCGTGTGTGGACGCACGCTTAACATCTTGCACTCACGTAAAAACCCATCACCAACTTTCGGAAGAGAAGGCCAGTTTGGCCGTTGGTATGGATGACACGTTACACATAGCACGCACCTTCCCCGAAGCTGGAGTATGGCTGCCTTAATGGCGGGATAGAAAAAAAACGGTCATACACACAAAACTCCACTCCCTTTGTTGGGTAGATGGGATTAATGCTTGTCTGTCCATATAGGGAGTGTCCGCAGGAGTATCAGCCTGCGTACGCAGAAGAAGAAGAAGAAGAAGAAGAAAAAGAAGAAGCTAGACACAGAACGGGTTGTGAGGAGAGGTGGTGGAAAGGGGTGGGGTGCTGAAGTAAAGGAAGGGGGGGGGGGTCCAAGGTAGGAGATACTAATGCAAAACGCACACTTCGCACATTCCCCTTGGCCCAGTATAGGTTCCAGAATGTTCATGAAAACGGCGACCCCCACCCCGTCACTCTCTCTCCTCCTACCTCTCCAAAGCAAGTAGATGGTTGAGGGCATGTTGTTGTTTTTTTCCGATGCCGTTGTCCATAAAACCTGAAACTTATGTGAACATTCATCTGATTCTGTTGTAAATAACATTTTCAAACTGACGGGAATACACACACACACACACACACACCACGCACGCACGCACGCACGCACGCACGCACGCACGCACGCCACGCACACACACACACACACACACACAACATACATACATACATACATACATACATACATACATACATACATACATACACACGAGTAACACATATCTCATACTATTATCCATGGTAAACTGAAACTGATGTAGGGTCGTATCTCTTAGATTTATTATAGTCCACACAGAGTGGTACCTTTAGCACGTCATGATTCAGAATGGACTGGAAGCTGTGTCTTTATACTTGTTCTTTACAATCTGGAGGTTGTCTGGACATTGTATGATATCGTTCTCCCTGGCCGGTAGGAACGTTGTGTGATTCTGCTTTGTGCTCAGATGGTCTAACTACGCTCACTCTTTGCACTTAACTCACTAACGCTTACCCCCTCACCCCCCCCCCCTCCCCTCCCCTCCCCGTTCCCATACCCGTTGCTGTGAGTAATGGTACTCATACGAGTTACTCTTTCCTGGTTTAATCGGGCTCAGATGAGTATGGTGGACAGGTCTGATGGGGGTTCTGAAATGTTTTGGCCACCTGTGAAGTATTTTAAACTTTTTTTTTTAAGTGCCCCTTTGTTGGGCGTGTGAAAATAGAAGTCATTCGGATGCATTTACCTGTGTATAATTTCATTTCAAGAGACATTTTCAGACATTTAAGAAGAAAAAAAAGAAGATTTTTGAACGGAAAATGTGGCATTTCTGTAACTTGGTTTAGTTGTTGTGGTAGCCGTTTAATTGACTTTAAAAGATAACTTTGGAATGATTTCATGTGTGAGCACGGTTCATTACATTTTTTTTTGTTCAGTTGTAAAATGATTGCTTATAGTTTTATATCACCGGATCTGTTTAAATCAGTTATCAGATATTTCCTGACAACAGTTTTTCGTCAGTTATTTGTGAACTCTGCATGTCTGATAATTTCATTGTTTTATTATTTTTTACTTGATACAGCAGATATGATTATCATGAGTTTTAATTGATTCAGTATGTCTGCTTTTGATCGAACTCATCTTTTGATTGATTTCCAGGATCGTTTAGTGTACAAGCCAGATAATTCGAGTGAAACATATTGCTTACGGTGAGATGTTCGATGTTACATGTCAGTGATAAATTTGATTCCTGTAACCGGTGAACCCGGTTACCAATGACAGCCCAGCTCCGTTGCGAGAACACTCCCTCACAATAGTCTGTCTGTCTGTCTCTCCTCAGATTACACGCTCAGTGTGCGCAACAAAGAACGCGGCCAGGAACAACCACCAGGGGACGCCCTGCCGAGAGATGGCGCCACCTCCGTCTCCTTCCGACCGCGGTCCTCCAGGCCTCGACCCAAGAGTGCCCCTCAAGGGAGACTACCCCGGAGGGCCGACAGCGATTGGCAGTCCCCTGAACGCGCCCCCTTCACCGACACGGTGACTCCCTGCCACTCCCCGTCTTCCCGGCACCCTCCTCCTCCTCCTCCTCCATCCCCTCTGCCCGGCAGGAGAAGGCCAAGCGAAGGAAGAAGGCCAAGGCCTCTATGCAGGGGAAGAAATCCGACGTCCAGCCCCAGGGCACTCCAGACCCTGACGGAGTGGCAGAGGGCACAGCTGGGGCGGAAGAGGTCAAACGTCACGAGGAAGGACTTCAAAATGTACGGGAAAACCAACCTGAGGAAGAAAACGTAGAACATCAAAGTTTACAGGAAAAACACGGCGAGAAACAGGACGAAGAACATCATGTGCCTGAGGAAAGCCAAAGCGGGAGAGACGATCCGAACAGTGCACCACGGACAAGGGCGACACGGGCCTAACACCGCCAGCCGGCACATCGGCTGTGGACGACGTGGTCCGATTCATGGAACAGACTCCAGCACAAGAAGCGAGCGAGGCCCCGGTGCCGTGGCAAGATCCAGAGCACAGAGTGGCCTCCGGGACCGAGGCCCGGCCTGAAGACACCCCCAAAGTCAGGGAGGAGAAGGGCACCACCTCCTCCAGCGTGGTGGCGGAGGCCGACAGGAGGCCCGACCTGCCCGTGAAGGAGGAGGAGAAGGGCGTTCCGCTAGCCGTGGAGCACAAGGCCGGGAGGCAGGCACAGAACCTTAAGGCCGTGGAAGAGGCCGACACAGCGGACGAAGTCTCCGACATCGAGTCAGAAGTGGTGTCACCACGGAGACTGGATGCCTGTCTTCCGCTTGACCACGGAAAAGCTTCTGCCCTCCAGCCTGGGGACAGCCCTAGGATGACCCTCAGCCCCAGGGGTCAAGGTCCTTCTGCCGGACGTCCTCTTGCTGGCGTGGCCGAAGAGGTGGAGCCGGCTGCAGAGGAGGACAAAGAGGAAGGCCAGAGTCGTGGAGAGGAGGACGCGAGGAACGCCTACAACACCGTGACCACGGAACCTCGGGGCCGTGAAGACGCGGAAACGGCGACTTACGTCATCACCCACAATCACCACGGCACGACCAACAAGAGGAAAGGGGTGTGGAACGGAAGCCGCGGCAAGTTCCACAGTCCGGCCACGCAGTCCAAACCCCCGTCCTCCCGCACCGGCAAGGTCGGCGCTTCGTCCTCCACATCGAAAGACTCGTCCAGTTCCACCACGTCTTCCTCTCCCTCCTCTTCCTCTCTCGGCACAGGGGACGATAGTTACGCTGGAAGCAGCAGCAGCAGCTACACCGCCAGCGGGTCTGAGCACTACTCCACCGTGGCGCAGAAAGATGAGCGGGCAGCATTGAACGAGGACAGGGAGGGCGACAAACGCTACACCCTCAGCCAGGCCGGAGAAGAGAGAGCCACCACACGAGCCCGGACGAAAAGGCAGAGAGGCGGGTCAGACCAGTCTAGCAGCAGGAAGAAAAACGAATCCTACCGCGTCGGGAAAGAGATTGCCGATCCCGCACGCTTCGTCACACCACCTGCGGACTATGACGTCACACGAGGCAACGAGCAAACGGAAAGCGTGGAAGAGTCAGTCCCACGCGATGGCGACGTTGTGCAGGTGAAGACCAGCGTCCAAGAGGACGACAAGAAAACGGACGACGACCGGGGAGATCGGGAGGAGGCTGTCGTCATCAGATCAAGTGACACGCCAGTTGAAGATCAGGTAGTCCCACAGTATCCTCACCGCTACTGCCCCCTCCTTCAGGACCACAGGGTTGCTGATGGTGACGACACCTTTGACAGCTCCGAGAGGAGGGAAGAAGAGCCGGCGCCTGTGGACCACATGCCCAGGATCGTCATCAGTCCCATGGCTGAGACACACGTCGGAGCGCCATCAGTGAAAAGGGAAGATGATTCTGCCAGAGACCGCAGTTCATCCGACAGCTCCTCGTTAGGCGTGCATAAAGCAGAGAATGAGACCCCTTCAGCGGGAAACGTACCTCCCGGCGGAGACCCAATGCTGGAATTCAATCAGGCGAAGGAAAGCACAGAAACAGTGAACAGCTCACATGAAAAACGACACGGCAACCCCATCAGTCTGCCTGTCCTCAGTCTGTTACCAACAGTGCCAGAGAGATGTTCCGAAACCAAGAGTCCCCCGTGGACGTGGTCTTCACCGAGTTCCCAGACAGCACCTTCAGCCGGGAGCCGGCAGAGGGCCACACCGCAGACATCACCATCGCCAGAGCACGCCGACTGTCGGCAGAACAGGGCACCAGCGTGGAGAACGTGGTCCTGGCTCAGCTGCACCGGGCGTCAGGAGACACTGAGGACGGCGGCAGGGCACGAAGGTTGTCTGCCGATTCGGAAACCGCTAGCCCCAGGCAGCGGCGACCGTCAGAGGAGCTGGAGGACCGGATCAGCCTGGAGAGGCGTCGCTCCAGCTTGTCCGTGCCGCTGGACACTGGCTCCCTGCTGCTGAGCGACAGGTGGGTCACCGAGCAAGACCTCAGCAGGAAGTGTGAAGAACCCCCTGGAGACCTTTCCACCCAGCGTTCAGACCGATCCACAAGGCAGCTGGACCTCAGTGCAGAGTCCGGACACGGTGGAGGAGATGAGCTCGACTCCACGACCACAGGCAGACAGGTTGATGTTGAAGATCATCCGCAGGGCGAACATGTTGAAACGGAGACGAAGGCCAAACAGCAAACACCATCGGAGACCACGGACAGAGACGCACTGCTTTTCAGTGCTGTTGCTGAA
>CM065747.1:6993357-7000857 GCA_033310375.1 Conus canariensis
CGCTCCATAGCCTATCGCTCCATAGCCAATCGCCCATAGCCATCGCTCCATAGCCTAACACTCCATAGCCTATCGCTCCATAGCCTAACGCTCCACAGCCTATCGCTCCATAGCCTACGCTCAAGCCAATCGTCCAAGCCTAACACTCCATAGCCTATCGCTCCATAGCCTAACGCTCTACAGCCAGTCGCTCCATAGCCTATCGGTCAGTAGCCAATCTTTCCACAGCCTAACGCTCCGTAGCCTAACGCTCCACCCATTCCATTTCGGGCTTCTCTGGGTTTGATATCCACACAGTTTGGGTATTGACCCTCATCACGCAGCCGCTGTAGTTCCCTCAGAAGGATCTGATGCGCGCGGAGAGGAGGGATGATGATGATGTGATGATGATGATGATGATGATGATGATGATGATGATGATGGGGGAGATGGGCGACGGGCGTGGATGAGGGAGAGAAAAAAAAGGGATGGGGGCTGAGACAGTGGAGCAATGATACTACATATTAACAGTTTCTGAACAACAACAACAATGAACAAAAAGATGACCGGGAGGGGGTGGGGAGGGAAGGGGTGAAAGGTCTGGACCGAGGAGATTTGGAAGGTGGCGCTGGATGGGAGGACGAGGAGGGGAGGAGGAATGGATGGGGAAGCGAGGGAAAAGCGTGATGGAGGGGGAGGGGGGGGGTGTGGATGTGTGAAGGGGGGGGGGGGGGAGAAGACTATGAATCGATTTGTCACAGGAAAAGAATATCTCTCCTCTTGCGAATGAATCCAAATTATGGAAAAGTATAAGCAGAATTTAAGTTTTAAAAAAAAATGGCTACTTTACCTTCGTGCCCAAGGCACATTGTTAGATTACTTCATAAATTAAGGCTGAATACTTGGAACACTAAAATATTCTCCTGGTATTACGTGTGTCTGCAGAGAGAACATTTTTGTACACCATCTTTTGTTTCAATGCTCAGTGTTGACCACGCTCTATCAGGAGAAAGGTATTGAGATGACTAGCTTTGATAATGTCAGTACTGTCAAATATGGTTCATATGTTGCTGAAATTGCCATGGTTATTTCGCACAGTCACCGGTTGCAACATTTTCAACAAGTTTGTGTAGCACTAGGGTATTTCACTTATGTAGATACGCATATATCAGATGTGGGTTTGAAAGTACTAACGTGAATGATAAGTTAAGTGTGGAGTTTTTTTTCTTTTTTTTTAAATCTTTTTTTAAGTGTCTAATATCATCTGGCGATGAAAAGACATTAAATAAACCACTGAACTGAACTGAGCTGGAAAAAAAAATGTCGGTCAACTCAACTAGCAACGCAAACCCGGTTTTGTTTTTGCTTTTCTTTTTTTTTTTTGTTCGTCTTGTGTGTGTGTGTGTGTGTGTGTGTGTGTGTGTGTGTGTGTGTGTGTGTGTGTGTGTGTGTGTGTGTTTCTTTTTCTTTTTTTTCTTTTTTTTTGGAAGGAGACGGGTGGGCATGGAGTGGGGGTAGAGGGAGGGGGTGTTAGTGGGGACGCGGAGAGGGGTGGGGCTCGTAGGGTCCTCCAGCCCTGCGCCCCAGTGGTCTGTCCCTGCTAAACTGTCTTTACTCTTTATTGTTGTTGATCGCCCGGCCGACGCGTGGGACCGCGTCGGAGGGTGCGAGGTGGGGAGTGGAAGTGAAGGAGTGTGTTGGGGGGGGGGGGGGCAGGGAGAGGAACATACGGTAACCAATCTGTTAACGACAGGTGGGGAGTGGGAGGGAAGAAGTGTGTGTGTTTGGGGGGGGGGGGGGGGGCAGGGAGAGGAACATACGGTAACCAGTCTGTTAACGACGGGTGGGGTATGGGAGGAAGATGTGTGTGTGTTTGGGGGGGAGGGGGGGGGGCAGGGAGAGGAACATACGGTAACCAATCTGTTAACGACAGTGGGGTATGGGAGGGAAGGAGTGTGTGTGTGTTGGGGGGGGGAGGGAGAGGGAGAGGAACATACGGTAACCAATCTGTTAACGACAGGTGGGGTATGGGAGGGAAGGAGTGTGTGTGTGTGTTGGGGGGGGGGAGAGGGAGAGGAACATACGGTAACCAATCTGTTAACGACAGGTGGGATGGAGTGAAGGAGTGTGTGTGTGTTGGGGGGGGGGGGGGAGAGGGAGAGGAACATACGGTAACCAATCTGTTAACGACAGGTGGGGAGTGGGAGGGAAGGAGTGTGTGTGTGTTGGGGGGGGGGGGGGGGGAGGGAGGAGGGAACATACGGTAACCAATCTGTTAACGACAGTGGGGATGGGAGGGAAGGAGTGTGTGTGTGTGTTGGGGGGGGGAGGGAGAGGGAGAGGAACATACGGTAACCAATCTGTTAACGACAGGTGGGGAGTGGAAGTGAAGGAGTGTGTTGTGTGTTGGGGGGGGGGGGGGGAGAGAGAGGAGAGGAACATACGGTAACCAATCTGTTAACGACAGGTGGGGAGTGGGAGGGAAGGAGTGTGTGTGTGTTGGGGGGGGGGGGGGGGGAGAGGGAGAGGAACATACGGTAACCAATCTGTTAACGACAGGTGGGGAGTGGGAGGGAAGAAGTGTGTGTGTTTGGGGGGGGGGGGGGGGGGGGGAGGGAGAGGAACATACGGTAACCAATCTGTTAACGACAGGTGGGGAGTGGGAGGGAAGAAGTGTGTGTGTTTGGGGGGGGGGGGGGGGGGGAGCAGGGAGAGGAACATACGGTAACCAATCTGTTAACGACAGGTGGGGAGTGGAAGCGAAGGAGTGTGTGTGTTTGGGGGGGGGGGGGGGGGGGAGAGGGAGAGGAACATACGGTAACCAATCTGTTAACGACAGGTGGGAGTGGGAGGGAAGAAGTGTGTGTGTGGGGGGGGGGGGAGGGAGAGGGAGAGGAACATACGGTAACCAATCTGTTAACGACAGGTGGGGAGTGGGAGGGAAGAAGTGTGTGTGTGTGTTTGGGGGGGGGGGGGGGGAGAGGGAGAGGAACATACGGTAACCAATCTGTTAATGACAGGTGGGGAGTGGGAGGGAAGGAGTGTGTGTGTGGGTGTGGGGGGGGGGAGAGGGAGAGGAACATACGGTAACCAATCTGTTAACGACAGGTGGGGAGTGGGGAGGGAAGGGGCGGGGGAAAGGGGGAGGGGACACACACGGTAACCAGTCAATAATTAACGACTCCATCTAAGCCGAATCTGACCGCGCCCAACAACAAATGAAGCTGTTGAACTGATCAAACCGTCGAACAAAAAACAAACAAGCAAACAGCAAAAACAAAAGAAACCAAACTATAAAAAAAAAAAGAGGAAAAAAAAAAACAACCGAAGGAAGTGACATCACGTACATGCATGCGCTGTCGTGGACATCCGAAACAGGGGTCAACTCAGGATCTACTTCCGGTGTTAGGAAAATCATTCTTTGTTTTATTTTATATTTTATCTCCACTGCTGCATCAATCACAAATGAAACGACATGGGCTTCTTAAAAATCACAAACAAACAAACAAAAACGGTATAAACACGATGATATGATATTAGAATGTTTGTAGTGGAAGGCACAGTATAAACTGTGATGGTGATGATGATGAGGATGATGATGATGAAGATTATTATCCTTATTATTATCCATTATTATTATCATCGTCATCGTCGTCGTCGTCGTCGTCGTCATCATCATCATCATCATCATCATCATCATCATCATCATCATCATCATCGTAGTTCTAGTAGTAGTAGTAGTAGTAGTAGTAGTAGTAGCAGTAGCAGCAGCAGCAGCAGCAGTCGTCGTCGTCTACGTCGTAGCAGGAATAGTAGGAGTAGTTATGTAGTAGCCGTAGTAGTTATTGTAATATAGCAGTAGTAGTAGTTACTGTAGCAGTAATGGTAGCAGCAGCAGCAGCAATAGTAATAGTAGTTGTAGTAGTAGTGGCAGTAGTAGAAGCAATAGTAGTGGCAGCTGCAGCAGCAGCAGTAGCAGTAGCCGTAGTAGTGATAGTAATTGTAGTAGCAGCAGTAGTTAATGTAGTTGCAGCAGCAGTAGCAGTAGTAGTAGTGGTGGTGGTGGTGGTGGTCGTCGTCGTGTGGTGGGAATCGTTTGATTGCAGTCGCTGTGTCTTTGTATGAAATGTTATATCAAACTAATATGTGCGTGCGTGTGTGTGTGTGTGTGTGTGTGTGTGTGTGTGTGTGTGTGTGTGTGTGTGTGTGTGTGTGTGTGTGTCCGCAGGGAAGACAGAGAAGAAGAGTGAGGAGAACAAGCAAGAAGTCTTCCAGCCTGCGGAAGACAGAGGAGAGGAGCGAGAGGAGAAGGACGAGGAGGATGGGCCCAGCCCCCGGGACAGAGGGAGTGAGCAACAGTCCTCAGCCAGGTCTCCACGCGTGGACATCAACGGAACTGGACGTCAGGTGAGAGACAGAGAGAGAGAAAGAAGGAGAGAGAGAGAGAGGGGGGGGGGGAGAGAGAGACAGACAGACAGACAGACAGACGGAGGCAGAGACAGGTAGAGAGACAGACAGACAGGCAGAGAAGGGGGAGAGACAGACAGCCAGAGAAGGGGGAGAGACAGACAGACAGACGGACAGAGACAGAGACAGGTAGAGAGACAGACAGACAGAGAGACAGACAGACAGAGACGGAGACAGAGAGGGACAGAGAGATAAAGACAGAGGCAGAAAGACAGAGACAGAGAGAGAGGGGGGAGAGAGAAAGAGAGAGAGAGACAGAGGGGGGGGGGGGACAGAGACAGACAGACAGACAGAGAGACAGAAAGAGAGACAGACAGACAGAGAGGGAGACGGAGAGACAGACAGACAGAGAGGGAGACAGAGAGAGAGAGAGAGAGTGAGCAGTCTGTCTTTCTGTCTGTCTGTCTCTGATTCTGGTTCGTTTGTATTTAGTGTGACCAAAATCACAATGAAAAGTGTTCTTACGACACAATACGAGACAGACAGATGAGTTTTCGACAAACCATGTCTTCGTCAGACAGTAACAGTACTTCCCCAGATCGCGGTCGCAGTCGTCATTCCTCTGTGTGTGTGTGTGTGTGTGTGTGTGTGTGTGTGTGTGTGTGTGTGTGTGTGTGTGTCCTTTTCCATCATAGGTCTCACATCATGTCTCGGGCATACTGAACTAAGAGACTTACTGGGCGTCGATGTATCATTTTCAGATTGACGACTACTCCTCCGACGACGAGGATGACAAAAAGAATAAGGTCGTTTCCGTAGAAGGTAAATCAGAAGTTTGGGTTTTTTTTTTAATTTCTTTGCCCCTCCCCTCCCTCCCCACCTCGTATTTGTTTTGTTGTTGTTGTTTTGTCTGGGTTTTTTTGTTTGTTTTTTTACATAAAAGCATATTGTAAAGTTGACTTCTTCTTTGATATCTATTGGTGTCTACTCCTCCCACCCACTAGTCCCCCCCCCTCCCCCCACCCTCTTTAAACCCACACCCTGCTTCGTTTCTGTTGTCCTATGATATACTGCTTGTTATGTATTTGCATGCCTGTTTGTGTATGTATAGGGTCATGATTGCTATGAATGTGCATTGATTTCGAGCGCATGTTGTCAGCTTCCATTTTCCCCGGGGTTTTTTGTTGTTGTTTTTTTGTTGTTGTTGTTGTTGTTTTTTAATGGACATACGTGTTCCCCTGCAGTTAAACTCTTATTTCACAGGGAGTATTTCCTACGTCAACGTACAAAGTTATATGGTATCCAGCAAGCTCTGTTTACAGATATTCTGTGTATACTACGTACTGCAGATATGAAGGCGAAAAAAATCTCCATTCAAATTGCAGTCTATTTTCAGTACATGTATATTAACGACGCTGTCCAAAACGTTCCGTGTCAATCAGCTGAACGTATGGTAATGATATTGAAATTCTGTGAATTTTATCTGGTTAAAAAAAAAGGCATGCAAATCTCGCTTTTTTTTTCCTGTTTCGTAGCTCTGCATATTTATTGGACTCGATGTTTTGATTCGACAGTTGTAATTTTGCTAAGTCTCCTATGTTAAAGTGCCTCATGGTATTATATATTATATATATATATATATATATATATTGTATGTGTGTGTGTGTGTGTGTGTGTGTGTGTGTGTGTGTGTGTGTGTGTGAGAGAGAGAGATATCAATGTGTGTGTGTGTGTGTGTGTGTGTGTGTGTGTGTGTGTGTGTGTGAGAGAGAGAGAGAGAGAGAGAGAGAGAGAGAGAGGTTACTTCGTTCTATGTAGTTACTATCGCTTGTCCCGTAGAATGCTCTTACACACACACACACACACACACACACACACACACACACACACACACACACACACACACACACACACAGACCAATCACTCCCAGCACATCAACATATTATCTCCTCCCAGCAGATGTGGACGCGGTGGACAACACCCCCATCAAAAGTCGTCGACGCTCGTCGTCGTCGTCCTCCTCCTCCTCAGAGGACGACAGAGCTGAGAGCAGCCGGGAGCAGCAGGGAGTTCCAGTCATCCAGGTGGACCTCCTGGACAAGGAGGAGAAGAAGGAGGAGGACGCCCTCAGGGAGAGGAAGCGCAGGGATGAGATCCGCCAGAAAGAGGAGCAGGACCACCTCCAGCGACAGCAGGCGGAGAGGGAGCTGCGGATGGAGGAGCGAAAGAAAGCGGAAGAGGCCCGCCGACAGGACGACCTGCTCCGCCAGCAACGGCGAGACGAGGAGAGACGGCAGAGAGAAGAGCAGCGGCGGGTAGAAGCCGAGAAGGAGAGACAGAGGAGAGAGGAAGAAGAAGAAAGCCGACGCCGCGCGGCCCAGATTGAGGACGACCCCGAAGCCCGGGAGAGAGAGCGAATGGCCTCCCAGAAACTGCGCGATGAGCAGATCCGGCAGGAGCAGCTGCTGAGAGAGGAGAAGCGCCGGCAGCTGGACCAGGAACGGGAGCAGGCCTGGAAGCAGCAAGAAGCGCAGCGGGAAGAGCAGCGCCAGAAGGCCGCTGAAGAACGCGAGAGGAGGCGTCAGGAGGAAGGGTCTTCCAGCGCTCGCACAGACTCCTCCACAGCCCGGAGCACCACCGCCTCCTCCGCCACCTCATCCTCTGAGTCCTCCTCCACAGAGAGCACGCCCCGGCACGTCCCCGCTCAGCAGCTGACCTCAGAGAGGGAGACTTCTCAGATCGCCAGAGCGGCCTCCCCGCTTCCTGCGCCCGCCGTGTATGAAGACCGCCGCCTTCTGCGAGAGCCCCAGGAAGACCGTGCGGTGAAACGCCCCGCGTCTCCTCTGCCGGCCCCGGCAGTGTACGAATCCCGCAGTCGGCTGAGGGAGCGCGAGCGGGAGGCGTCCCCACCCAGATCCGTGTCCCCGTTCCCCCCACCGGCAGTGTACGAAGACCGGAGGAGAGCTCGGAAATCCGAGAACGAGCGAATCCCAGCTGCGGCGGAATATAGCCCGGCTTCTAAAGCGGTTCCCCTGATCCACCTGGAGACAGCGGCAGGCAAAGAAGAAGAAGAGCAGCCACACACAGGGAGGAGCACCACGACCAGCACGGCA
>CM065747.1:7005857-7010857 GCA_033310375.1 Conus canariensis
AGATGTTGTGAAAGTAAGCGTAGAGTACAGCCCTGTCACGCAGTCTCAAACAAGAACGGAAATCCGTAGCATCGTCTTCATCATCCTCATCGATCAGCACTGATTTTTTTTTTAGACTCATATTCTGTGACCTTTCATGCCTTGCTCTCATGGTGACCTCAGTTTCGATGTCCTCTCCACGGCTGTGAGCTTAGTAAGGTTCTGTCGGGATCATTGGTATCGGCAAATTCATGGGAACTGTCGCTGGACGGACGTGGTTTGTATAGATAGAAATATTTAGCTTGACGATTTTGGACATTTCTCTGGTAAAATCAGGTATTCTTTGATGTGCAAGGTTGTCGATGTGGTTTGGGATAACTTTTCTTCAGAGCACTCTCGAACTGTGTGCTGTTTCATTCCGATACTTGCACATGCGCCCGGGATTTTCTGCGGAATGAGGTCATAGCTTGTGGTTGGTTGTCGTCAAAGTGAACGCTTAACACTGCGTTATGACTGGCCGTCCCACAGGCGGAAATAAATGAGACACTGATTGAAAACAACCTGATCTCTGATTCAGCGTCTCTTCCTTTTTCAAAATCCTCGTCATCTTCAGTGCAGACATGATCATTGTTGGTTTTAAGGGCTAAGGGATCAGAAAGGAAATCATTTCGAATTATTCCCTCCATTATCATTAGTATTAGTATTATCGTCATCATCATCATCATCTTCATGACCATCATCATAATTTGAAAGTACTATAAGAAGTAACGACTTCTTATTGGAGCTATGCTATGTGCATGGTTGACTCCCTCCCCGTCAGACGTACCATCAGTTGGTTTGGCTGCTGTTTGTGCCGTTGACTTGTTCTTTTAAGGAACAGACCTGCTGTCTGTTGATTGGCAGCCATTAGCACACATGCGCTATGGTCAGTAAGCTTCAGAAGACTTCATCTTCTCCTCCCGTGTTTGGCCACATTTACGCTTTAAATGGAGGCCATCATCATTGTATCTGTCGCATGATTTGATTGTCCACTGTGCGCAGGCTTTTCTGCTAGCTGGCTCTTCCATTGGGTGGTTGGTTTTTATGGATCCTGCTGTCTCTTGACAAGCCGCCACTTAATTCAAGAGTTTTTCTCTGTAAAGGCGGTTGTTGTTAGTCTTGCTGTTTTATGATTGCAGTTTGTATCATTCGTTTGGGTTATAATAGACAAATCTATTTTTGTCAGTATTCTACTAATTTTCCACCTCCACATAAACATATCTCTCTTGTCTCTGTCTCTGCTTGTCTGTCTCTCTGTCTGTATGTCTCTCTCTCTCTCTCTCTCTCTCTCTCTCTCTCTCTGTCCCCCCCCCCCCCCCCTCCCCCTCCTCCTCCTCTCCACACACACACGTTTTGCGTATATCACAGTTACAGATATGACATTGCTTACATAATGATCTTGGAATTAACTGCTTTATCATCAACGTCGTCTCTTTGGTCGCTTGTTTATGTGTTTGTTTTCAAAATACCACCCACATTTGCAACGAAAAGTAAATAATTCTTGCGTGTGTTGACTGCCAGTGACAGATGTTATGTATTCATTTGACAGTTTTTGACATTTAAATGTTCTCATAGTGTGTATGTGATCTTTTGGGGGTTTCCAAATAATGTATTTCTTTACCGGGAGACCAGATACCACTGTTATATTTTCTGACTCCATTTACTTTTTTTTTTTTTTTCAACTTTGTCTCCCGTTCAAATACGTGTATTGTTATCATTATTGTTATTGTTCAAATTATGTTTCAGACTCGGTCAGGTTTGTCTGATAATAGCGCCTGTGATATTTGTTATACGATGTAAGCATTATTGGCTGTTGAACACGTGCGTGTAACTGATAGACGAAGTAACCCGCTGAGCATTTATTGCTACTGCTGCAAGAGGCTGTGTCATAACGGTTCGCTTGTTGTAATCTGTCGTATGCCTTTGAGTAACTCATACTTATATTGTTGAAAATTGTTCAACGTTATTCTTTATTTACAATGTCAGCCTACCCTAGTGAATTAGCCAGTTCTCCTGCTGTGGACACGTGTCAAAATGGATAGAAAAATTCTCTTCTCTCTCTCTCTCTCTCTCTCTCTCTCTCTCTCTCTCTCTCTCTCTCTCTCTCTCTCAAAACAATTAATCATTGTATGGTAGTCTTGATTTTAATCATTTTTGCACAAGATATCAATTTTCTTCGTAACATTACAATTCCTGGTCCCGTTAGAAAATCTGTTTCCATTACAATGTTTTTTTGTTAACCTTCACTAAATCAAGAACAAACACACACCACACACACCACACAACACCACTACAACCCAACACACACAACATATATATTATATATATATACATAACATTACAGCCCTATATACAGCTTAACGTCTAATTTTGCTGTGCATGTATTCACGGTGTTCGACACTCTTGGTTTCTGTTCTTCAAACCAGTGCTTCATTTATTTGCCTGTCTATACTTTCTTGTTTAGTAGTGCAGCTGCGACACTGACGAAATAAAGTCTTATTTTTAAACAAACAGAATGGGGTTTTGTGGTCCAGTTTATGTGGGTTGCGGAGCCAACAAGAGACGAGCCACACCTTATTACTGCTTGATCCGCCCTGCCTGTTGATAAAGATCGATGTGATTTTGCTCCCATGATCCGCTGCGTGATCTTACGCCGTGAGGGTGGTGCCATCACTGTAGCCGGGTAGCTGATACACCCAGTCCTTAAAGTATTGTCTTCACCCGCTTTTCGACGCTACCAACTGGTCCCAGATCAGACTAACCATGCCAGAGAGACACAATCTGTTCAAAGAATTCCATGTTCACAAACTGTTTGAAGGGCAAACAAATGAGTGGGATTTCTGAGTTTCCATTGAGAATGGTATTTTGCTATACAATACGCTGAGGAGTGGGGGGGGGGGGGGAGTCCCTCCAGTGTACATCACACACACAAAAAGAGACTGCAGGATCCAAAACGAACTAAATCGTACATCTGGTAACCTGATGGTACCTCTCAGTCATAGCTTCCGGTTTGTTTGTTTTTTAAGAGAGAGGGTTGTCTTTATAGGGAGGCATTCTTTGTCTGGAGTTAGATGTAGTACAGACAAAGACTAAACTGTTAGAAAAAAGCTAAGCCTTTATAGGGAAAGAGACTTTGTTGAAAGCTGAATGTAGTAGAGAAAAAGACTAAACTGTTCAAAAAGAAATAAGCCTTTATTGAAGGAGAGCCCTCGTTGGGTGCTAAATCCAGAGGATGAAACTAATCCAGGAAAAAGTCTGTTGAGTGGAGGATTCTTGGGAAGTAAATCTAGTTAGACAAAGCTTCAACAACAAAAAAAGAAAGAAAAAAAATGAAAGAACAAAAAGAAAAAAACGAAAAGAAAAGAAAGAACAAGATGCAAAGCATATAAACGTACTCCCAGTTTATCTTGAATACAGGTACTTTCTGGGATATTCCATTAAAAAAAGAAAAACCGTTTAGTAACGGCTATTCTGGTAAAATAAAACATCGGGCATCATCCGTGACCCATAATGAACATACGTACAAATTTTGAGAAAGATCGGCCCATAAAAACTGGGAGTACAAACAGCGAATCCTGATAGGGAGGGATTTTTGTTAGGAGAGAATTCTTGTAGTGACAAAACCAGAACTCCCATTATAAAAAAAAAGTCTTGATGGAGGGTAATTCGTTGTTAGATTGTATAGAAAAAAAGGACAAAACTTACACTAAAAGCTAATCTGGATAGAAAGAGATTCTTTGTCAGGGCGCAAATTCCTCCACAGACAAAGACAAAACTTCTTTAGAAGGAAAAAGTCTCGATTTAGAGGGATTCCATGTTAAGAAGTTACTCCTGTATAGACAAAGATAAACCCCTCCCCATCATCCAGCCTTTCCCACTCCACACACACTCAGTTTATTTATTTGTTTCTCTGTTTATTTGGTTATTTATGAATTTATTTATTGAATTATTATTCATTTATTAAATTATCTATTATTGAATTATTTATTTATTCATTCATTTGTGTTATTGATTCATTTACAGTAAACATTGTGTAAGGCTGCTTTCGCTTTTCCCACAGTCCACAGATGTATGGTGTATTTTTTTTGTCACAAATGATTATAGAATATCAAAAAAGTACTACTTCTGGTGGAATTTACAGAGGATGACGAGAAATGGACTGGAAAGACATCAGTTCAAAGTCTGATTAAATGATTTAATATCAGTGTCTACAACCGGCTTACCTTTGATAGTTTGCTGTTAAGCTTATACCAACAAAAATCGATCAGGTCAATTACAAATTATTTCATACATAAATAATCCCAGTAAGATCTCAGCCGTACATCAGGATTGATATGTGAACGGTATTGATGATCATGATGATGATGATAATAGTAATGATAATGATAATAATAATAATAATGATGATAATAATAATAATAACTGGGAGAAAAAGGAGAGATGGAGAGCAAGAAACGAAGGGATGTAAAATTCTGGAAAACAAACTGGATATGTTTTGGGTTTTTTTTTTAATTGAAAAAAAAAATAAGAAAGAAGGAAACGGTGCTAAGAATGAAACAGGGTTCGGCGTCAGTGGGGGAAAAAGTCCAGAACATCAAAACAAACAAACAAGCAATCAAGAACCTCTTAAAACCATGTTTAAAGTCGAGCTTATCGAATACCCATATTCAAACTATAGGATATGCAGGTGACCTTTTTCGTCTCCTTCAAAGGTCACAAAGGAAGAGACAAACCGTAGTCAGATATCCAAACAAACAGAAAGTAAAATCATGCAAAGAAGTCCACTGACAGCTGTTGTCCTCATCTGGGCTGTGAATATCACTTTGTGTGTGTGTGTATATATATATATATATATATATATATATTTTTTTTTTTTTTTTTTTTTTTTTTTTTAAATCCGTCTGAGCTGTGTCACTTCGGATTCTTAAAACAAATCTCTCTGGGTTGTGAGTATAACTCCGGATAAAAGAAAAAAAAAGGTA
>CM065747.1:7020857-7030857 GCA_033310375.1 Conus canariensis
TAGGTCTTCTTCAGGCACGAAAAACAACACTTAGGACAATGAAAAAATGAAGAACGAGCAATCACTGGTCTCATCAAATTCGGCGCAAAAAGGGCGTTTGCCCTGAATGTTGTTTATCTTGCCTGAAGAAGACCTAAGAGGTCGAAACGCGTCGTGTTTTGTATTGTGTGATTCGTTTGTTCATGTTTGGCGGATATAGTACTTAAACTTTGTAAGACAGGTTTTTTGTTGTTGTTTTTAGAAGCACGAGGTCCTCCTGGGGTCATCAAAAGTTTATCGTTCAGATTTTTTTTTTATTTCTTCATCTGAAAAATATGGCAACGAAATTATCTTTGTATGTTCTGCAAAATTGACAGTTGAATTTGTTTTACTTCACTGTGCACAAATAAGACGATCTTCCCCTCCGGAAGTCCTTGAAAATGTGTTTGAGGGTTTGAGATGTTACTTTTTTGGGGGGGTAAGAAATTTTTGTTTTAAATCCAGCCAATCTCTTTTACCTAGTCCAGTCGGTCGTTTTTTGTGAACCCTTCCGCATCCCTCAGACCGCATTACCCGCGCGCGGCGCACACACACACACACACACACACACACACACACACACACACACACTAAACACACCACAACCCAACCTAGCCCAGTCACATCACAAATCAATCAGGACCAATCACACCAAAATCCAGCTTATTCACCCCGAGCCCAGCCCATTCATACCACAATCCAACCCGATTAAATTCACCCCAATCACACCAGAATACAACCCAAACAGAACCCCAAACCAATTTGATCCCTCCCCAACCTAACCTACCCAATCACTCCACAACCCAACCCACATCACAATCCAACATGACAGCAGCGCCACCCAGTCATGCCACAACCCAACACCATGACAACCCAACCCATTTGCACCACAACCCAAGCCAGTCACACTACAACCCAACCCATATTCACCACAACCCAAACACAGTGACGACCCATCCCAATTGCCCACACAACCGACAAGACGAGACCCAACCCAATTGTGCCACAATGCAACCCAGTCACACACAGCCTAACCCATGTACTCCAGAACGAAACACCCCGACAAAAGCCACCCCCAGTCGTGCTACAGCCCGACCCAGTCACACCACAAACCAACCAGACCCAAGTATGTCACGTCCCAGCCCAGCCCACCCAATAACATCACAAACAGCCCAACTCAATCCCAACCCGACCCAACCCGATCACACCTCGACACATCCCCACCTGATTGAACCCACAACCCCCCCCCCCCCCCCCCCCCCACCTGATCACACCACAACACAGCTCCAACCCATTGACAACACAGCTCAACCCAATTACGACACAGCAAACCATTTCAACACAGCTTGAACCCAGTTACAACAGAGCTCAACCCCATTACAACACAGCCCAACCTGATCACACCACAACACAGGCTCCAACCTAAAGACAACACAGCACAACCCAATTAGAACACAGCTCAACCCAATTTCAACGCAGCTCAACACAATTACAATGCAGCTCAACCCAATCACAGCAAAGTTCAACACAATTACGACACAGCTCACTATCACAACACAGCTGAACCCAATCACAACGCAGCTCGAGCCAACCACAACACAGCCCAACCCGATCACACTACAACACAGCACAACCCAATTACAACACAGCTTGACATCGTTATAAGAGAGCCCAACCCGATCACACCGCAACACAGCTCCAACCCAACGACCACACGGCACAATCCAATTACAACACAGTTCAACCCAATTTCAACACAGCTCAACCCAATTACAACACGGCACAACCCAGTGACAACACAGTTCAACCCAATTACAACACAGAACAACCCAATGACAACGCAGTTCAACCCAATTTCGACACAACTCAACCCAATTACAACACAGCGCAACCCAATTTCAACACAGCTCAACCCAATTACAACACAGCACAACCCAGTGACAACACAGTTCAACCCAATTACACCACAGAACAACCCAGTGACAACACAGTTCAACCCAATTTCGACACAACTCAATCTAATTACAACACAGCACAACCCAATTAGAACACAGCACAACCTAATTACAACACAGCACAACCCAATTACAACACAGATCAACCCAATTTCGACACAGATCAACCCAATTACAACACAGCTCGACCCCATTACAACACAGCCCAACCCGATCACTCCACAACACAGCTCCAACCCAACGACAACACAGCACAACCCAATTTCAACACAGTTCAACACAATTACGACACAGCTCATCATTACAACACAGCTGAACCAGTTACAACACAGCTCAACCCAACGACAACACAGCAGAACCCAATTACGACACAGCTCAACCCAGTTGCCCCCCCCCCTCCCCGCCTTCCCAACCCAGCTCAACCCAATCACTCCACAACGCAATCCAACTCAATCACACCACGCCCCAACCTAGCACAACCCAACCCAATCCACCAAACCCAACCCAATCCAACCCAATACAATCCAACCCAACCCAACCCAACCCAACCCAACCCAACCTCACTCAACCCAACCCACCCAAACCCTACCCAAACCAACCCAACCCAATTGTGGGCCTTGCAGACTGCAGGGGAACCCCATCGGGGACGACGGAGCCAAAGACCTGACGATGGGGCTGCACGACCTGCACAGGGTGGCGCGCGCTCAACGCAAGGCCACGGCCGGCGCGGACAGCTTGGCCTCGGAGACGGCCAGCGTGGACAGCAGCTCGTCGTCCATCGACCCCGCCGCCATGGCCCAGCGCTACGTGTTGCAGGAGCTGGACCTGACGGACACGGCGCTGAGTGACGACGGGGCCTTCTACCTGGCCCAACTGGTGGCCGCCAACGTCTACGTGGAGAACCTGAACCTGAGTCATAACGCCAGGTGAGGGGCGGGGGGGGGGGGTTGTTTGGGGGCTGGTTGTGGTAAGGTGGTGTTGTGTGTGTGTGTGTGGTGAGGTGGTGTGGTGGTGGTGTGTGTGTGGTGGTGGTGGTGGGCGGTATGGTGGGGGTCGCGTGTGTGTGTGTGTGTGTGTGTGTGTGTGTGTGTGGTGGAGGAGTAGTGCGGTGTTGTGTGTCGTGTGGTGGGGGTACGTGTGTGTGTGTGTGTGGGGGGGGGGGGGGGGGGGGATGACACGAAAGTCAAACACACGCATTCTGCTATCGTATTTAGACACCATCCCCGAAGACAGGATGTTGCTGCCTTAATGGTGGAGGCGAGAATGGACATATATGCTAAAACCTAACCTGTGGTGATCCTCAGAATATTGGCGGAGAACAGACAGGCGGGCAGAGACAGACATGCAGACAGACAGACATGCAGACAGACATGCAGACAGACAGACATGCAGACAGATATGCAGACAGACATGCAGACAGATATGCAGACAGACGCATGCATGCAGCGTTCCATGACAGTAGGTGGCGAGGATGCCTTCGGTAACCAGGATCTCCTCAGCTCTCTCCACTCAGTCATACGCAACATGGCAGAGATGTTGTAGAAAACCCAGTCCTTTTGCCGTCCCTTTCGTGGTCTCTCCAAGACTCGGGTCTGTCTGTCTGTCTTTGAGACGTTGACCCTCCACTGCACCTTGCTGCCTGGGATGGTTCAGGACAAAGGAGTCACAGCGAGATACACGCCAGGCAAACTCTGCCGTGTTTCGGTGACTGCGAGAAAACACTTGCTCGTTGTCAGTCAAACAGACCCAATAACACCCCCCCCCCCCCCAACTGACGTTTTCAGGATCACAGCGGACAAGGGCTGGAAGAATGTAGGCGAGGCTCTGGCCAGGAACCGCTGCATCCGCTCTCTGACCCTGGACGGCAACAAAATCGGGGACGAGGGCCTCCAGCACATCGCCCGGGGTCTGCAGAACAACCGTGTGCTCCGCTCGCTGGCCCTGGAGGACGCCGGGCTGGGCGCCCAAGGCGGGAAGTACCTCATGGACATGCTGAAGAGGAACACCACTCTCCTGGAGCTGACGCTGTCGCCCGGGAACTCCATCCCTGGGCACCTGGAGGAGGACATCGGCAAGTACATCGCCCTCAACCGCGCTCCCTATAACAACTTCAACCTCTGACAGTCGTAGGATGAAAAATAGGTACTGCACCACGATGAAATTTTGGTTTGTTCGTTTGTTTGTTTGTTTGTTTTATCAGGAATTTTGAATCTTGCGGGTTTGTTTCTCGTGGGTTTGTTAACAAACGTATATAATCAGAAACTTTGCAGCAACTCGGCTTTGGATTTTATACTATGCCTTGTCCTTTTCTTTCGTAGCAAGTAAGACTGGGTCCAGAGATCAGTCACAAATACTCTTCTAACAGTTCTGGTCTGACACACGTGAACGACGGCCGGTGCGATATGCGTGTAACGATAGGTGCTGCCCTTGGTTGACTCATGAAGTGATGCGATGCGTGCGTGATGAATATGACAGGAAGAACTCACAACGCCGCCCCTGTCGCTGTTTGATGCGTGTTTTACTACACATGTTCAATGATACAACGGTCAGCTAAGCATGTCGCAGGAGCTCTGGGTTCAGAAGGCTGTTCAGAAGCGACCGTGAGCCTCGTTGTAGAGGTTCAGTGTATACACCTTGTACCTCTTTTGCAGACCTGGGTAGCAACAAAGTGACAAGATCTATGAACGAAGACACAAATGAACAAAGAAGCACCAGCTTTACCACCAATTCACCCACACACACAGTCCTCACCCCCCCCCCCCTCCACACACACACACACATACATGCAGAGTCTAACTCACACTCTGTCTTACCCTTCTCACGATTTCAAGCGTACATGGAAGTACACAAACAGGGAGACTTGTGACATATAACATCAACATCACTTTTTGTACACAAACTGCACACGTACTGGTTACACAGAATTTGTTAACCCATTGTAACACACTTCAAACTTTATCTTATATCTTTAGACTAGTCTTTTTATTATTGGCATGCAAGTTCATGATAATCTAGTGTATTATGATTATCTACATAATCTGTTGTTTTCAATTTAATTTTTCTCTTTTATAATATAGCATTATGTTTATTTTTGGTTCATTCTCATGTCATGTTTTGCTTCTTTGGAGCGATATTTGCAAGTAACCCTATAGAAACATTGAACCCTATATGAACTTTGTTTCATTTCTCTATTGTTTTCGAATTCGTGATTGTCGCTTTTTGCGCTCGTTTTGCGCTCTCTTTCTATTTCTTCTACCCCTTCGTTGTTTGCATTTTAAGACCCGACCCTAACATCCAGCTCGACTGTGTCGTTTAGCTGTGCACAAGGTCAGATACGGACGTTTATCATCCTACACTCCATATCAGTGCTCGGCTGGTTATGGACACAGCGAAACAATGTCCAGCATGCACCAAGGTATTTGGAGAGGACATGGGCTTCGCCAGGCGTTTCCCATTGCTCACTGGGAAGCTGTGATGATAACAACAACATCGGTTTTGTGTGTGTGTGTGTGTGTGTGTGTGTGTGTGTGTGTGTGTGTGTGTGTGTGTGTGTCTGTCGCTGGCGACACTCTTCCGACATGACGTTTATCATAATAACATAATATGATGGTTGTACATCATAAACACGGGGACCGTGTCACATGATTACAGCCCTGCCTGTGGAAGTAGATTGACACAATTATGGGATCATTTTGTGTGTGTGTGTGTGTGTGTGTGTGTGTGTGTGTGTGTGTGTGTGTGTGTGTGTGTGTGTGTGAGAGAGAGAAACCCTTCTCTTCCCACCGTGGAATGAAGAGCTACCTGATTCAGTTCCGGGAAGGTTGATTGTGGCGGAAAGTGAGAGAAGGCCTGTGCTTTACTTCATACCGTTCCCCGGACACGATGACTCTCTGACAGTTCACTGCCTCTACGGTCATTCGGCTGTAGATCTTTAACCGTTCAACTTTTACACTGTTACGGCATTTGGTCTGTAATTTTTTTTCCCCTTTCTCTTTTCGTCATGATAGAAGACAGTCATTTAACCGTTCAGCTTTTATCCTGTTCTGGCATTTGGCCTGGGATTGTGAGGTTTACTTTCTCTCTTTGATTCATGATTGTTCTGTTCTCTTTTACTCTTTTTTTTTTCTTCGTGAAGGGTAAAGTACTTACACCGTTCAACTTTTATACTGTTGTGGTATTTGGCCTGGGATTGTACTGTATTCTTTCTCTCTTTTCTTCATGATTGTACTGTTTTCTTTCTCTCTTTTCTTCATGATTGTACTGTATTCTTTCTCTCTTTTCTTCATGATTGTACTGTATTCTTTCTCTCTTTTCTTCATGGTTGTACTGTATTCTTTCTCTCTTTTCTTCATGGTTGTACTGTATTCTTTCTCTTTCTTCATGATTGTACTGTATTCTTTCTCTCTTTCTTCATGGTTGTACTGTATTCTTTCTCTCTTTTCTTCATGTTGTACTGTATTCTTTCTCTCTATTTCTTCATGGTTGTACTGTAATCTTTCTCTCTTTTCCTCATGATTGTACTGTATTCTTTCTCTCTTTTCTTCATGATTATACTGTTTTCTTTATCTCTTTTCTGTATGATTGTACTGTTTTCTTTCTCTTTTCTTCATGATTGTACTATATTCTTTTCTCTTTTCTTCATGATAAGGAACAGTATTCGTGGATACTTTGTCCTGACAGTAAACGCTTCGATGGAACCACTCCAGAACGATCTTTAACTCTCAACATTGACCCTCAAAGATGACCGCCAAACCCCCTACACAAAAAAAAAGAAAAAAAAATCAGGCCTTTGCCGAGGGCTGCCTTTTGTTTAGATCTAGTTGCAAAGTGAGACGACTGCAGGCGGAAATCTAAACAAATCTTAAATAAATGTTAGCGAACCGCCAAGAGAAACGTGGACCAACGAATCACACCCTGTCGCTGTCTCATGTTCTGTGTGCTTCAAGTGACATAGCACAGGCGCCGCTCTTTCCGACTCTCCTGTGCACAGCCGCACCTGGTTCGTCCTGAGAGACGTAGACTCCTGCATTGACGGTCAGAAAATTGGTGCCACATTCCCAGACACGTCCAGCGAATGGATGGACCTCCGCTGTGTGGTCCCAGTCTTGCCCATTTCAACAGAGTCCATCATCCA
Source organism: Conus canariensis (assembly GCA_033310375.1). Lineage (NCBI taxonomy): Eukaryota > Metazoa > Mollusca > Gastropoda > Neogastropoda > Conidae > Conus > Conus canariensis. The sequence continues at coordinate 7,027,965 of CM065747.1, forward strand.
TCGTACGCTCAGCTCTGGATGGAGCCGACTAGGAGCTGGGAAAATTGCCAGAAACAAACAAACATCTGCTCGGAGTCGAACTCAAGACCTTCTAGCCTGCAGCCTGGAACGGTAGTTGTCCCAGTTTCCATTTTAAACCCAGCCGATCACTCAGACTCTTTTTCAGGGCTGTCATCGCTGTTCGCTGCGCCGTACCGGGAGCTAAACTTAGTGAAGACGAAGAGAGAAAAAAAAAAATGATTCTTAATAGCTGATTTTTTCAGAGCTAAACTTAGTGAAGACGAAGAGAGAGAAAAAAAAGATTCTTAATAGCTGATCTTTTCATTACGTCATTAGGCCCTATCTGTACGCATTTATTTGTCTTTCATTTGATGTCATCAGTCACGAAGACGGTCTACGACAGAAACGTTGACGATTTTGTTCTTTTTTTTTCTGCCGCAAATTTTGAGAACATCTTCAAAGGCAGTTTTTATTTTAGAAAAAAACAGATGTTTTAGGTAAACAACAGACTGCTTGCTGGTCTTGGAGCCCACCAGGGAGCGTGGAGGCCACCGCCAGAATAAACGCTGCAGCAGTTGTCTCCACCTCTTACGGTAGTGGCAAGCACCGGGGTTTACAGCAAACCTCCTCCCGGCAATGTTGTCTTTTTGTACTCCCAGTTCTTATAGAACAACGGGTACTTTACAATGGGAATGAAGAAATGCTGTCTGTGTGTCTGTCAGTCTGTCTGTCCTGTCTATCTTTCCGTGGTCAAAATGTGTTCCACTCGCTCCAGGCAAAACTTCTGGGCCGATCTTTCTGAAAATTTGTAGGTATGTTCATTATGGGTCACGGTTGATGCACGATGTTTTATTTCACCAGAATAGCCGTTACTAACGGCTATAACGGCCCAAAAGGGTTTTTCTTCTTTATGGAATATCTCAGAAAGTTTATCTCGGTGACGAAATACATTATGACACATGTTTGATTGTAACGTTTTCTTGTCTATGAAAGTACTGTATTTGACGGATTTTAAGATAGCTTTAGATCTAATAACTGACTGGTAGATCATGGGTATTTTCATAGTAAACATGCTCTTGACATGTACACGCGTATTCAAGATAAACTGGGAGTACGTTTATATGCTTTGCATCTTGTTATTTCTCTCTGTCTGCCCAGTCTCGTCTTTTCCTGCGCTGTTCCGTAGAGGAGGGTCATGGAGAGAGTGATCTCGTCACAGATTCATAGCGCTTCAGCTGGGTTTTCTTTTTAATTCTCTAGTCAGCGGCTGTTTGAAGACAGCTGCAGCTCAACAAAAGAGACAGGCAAGGAAAGCCCGCCCAGCAATCAAGGGCAGGTCTCCCACATTGCCTCTCCAAGCTGTCAACGCACATTCCGTGCAGGCATTGGTTGATCAGCCACCTGCGTATCTACAAATCATCTTAACCCCCACCCCCCTCAACCCCAATGTTTCTCGTCGATTCGACGGACGAACAACACGCATGCAGCTGACAGTTCAACGGGCTTGGTTATTCTTGATCTGATGACTTTGGGAGATGCCACATTGTCCTCTGCAGTTTGTCGTTTCCACTGTAAAGATCTCGTAGCCTCTGTCAGGAGAGACCACAATCTCCCTGCAGGAAGACAGACTGGCATAATGTCCATGCACAATCTGACAGCGATGTCCTTGTGTCTCCAGATCGGTTTTCAGTTTTGCCAGTGCCGCTGCTGCTGCGGCTGTTGCTGCTGTTTGTCGACATTGTGGAAGGATTTTCAGTCTGTTGACGATGGCGATTTGGTATTTGAAGCTTGTCACGGTCTCTGATTTCTGTCCACTGACTGCGATTTGTGTTTCAGTTGGCTTTGTGAAGTCCGAGAAATGAATAAGTAGACAACGTGTAGCCTTTATAGAGAGAGGCATTCTGTTCGGAAGGTCTTAAGTGGGAGAGGGGGTCGGGGTTACTGTAAAGGACTGAAAACCATTTAAGAAGGGTTTTGGAAATAAGAAGCTGGAGTTTTGATGGATGTTCACCATTCTGCACAGACTGCCGATCAGGTCCATGCATTTCTTTCATTCTTGTTCTATTGACTTTTTTTTTCTCTCGAGAATCTTGCTTCGTTTCGTTTTATATGTGTTTATTCTGTGTTTCATTTGATTTCATGCATTTTTTAAAACAAAGTTGTATTGATGGTATACAAGAGATCGTTCTATGTTCAACCTGTCTCAACAGAGAGGAAGGGCGTGTTTTCAGAGATTAAAACAAAAAACGTTTTTCATATGATGTGTGTGTGTGTGTGTGTGTGTGTGTGTGTGTGTGTGTGGTGGGGGGGGGAGAGAGAGAGAGAGAGAGAGAGAGAGAGAGAGAGAGAGACGTTGTATGACACTACTTCGTCTCATTGTATTGTACTGTATTGTGCTGTACTGAACTATATTCATTGCACTGGACAGCATTGTAGTTTTGTCTTTGGTATCTTTTTTTTTCTTATTATCATATGTATGTCTGATCTGGAACGTAACATCATGCCATGTTATCGATCTTGCTAAAAGGTGGTCCATTTTCTTAACTGCCTTTCAATGCAGTCTTATTTGTGTTGTATTATTATATTGCATTGGTACTGTATTGTGCTAACAGCATTGCATTCTATTGCACACATATTTTACTGAATAATACAATAAATGTAAAATTTAGAAATCTGATTTTATGAACATTTTTCAGGGATTTATTACTCAGAAACTCTTGGAGATAAATTTCAGTTCTGCTTTGAAATGTTAAAGAAAAATGTTAAACTTCGGATTAGCCTGATGCAAAAAACAAAACAAAACAAAAAAAACTGTCGACTGTACATTTGTCAATATTTGATTTGTACTACTCATTCTGTGCCAGGGGAAAACCAGACAACTCGGTTTTAATAC
>CM065747.1:7040857-7050857 GCA_033310375.1 Conus canariensis
CTCAGGATACAAACAGCAGGATCAAAGCATTCTCAGGATACAAACAGCAGGATCAAAGCATTCTCAGGATACAAACAGCAGGAACAGAGCACTCTCAGATTACAAACAGCAGAAACAGAACACTCCCAGGATACAAACAGCAGAAACAGAGCACTCCCAGGATACAAACAGCAGCTATGGAAGCGAAAAACAGCAGAGACAAAACATACTCAGAACACAAACAGCAGCGACAGGAACAACAAACAACGACAGGAACAACAAACAGCAACGACAGGAACAACAAACCACGACAGGAACAACAGACAGCAACGACAGGAACAACAAACAGCAACGACAGGAACAACAAAGGGCAACGACAGAAACAACAAACAGCAACGACAGGGACAACAAACCACGACAGGAACAACAAACCACGACAGGAACAACAAACACCAACGACAGGAACAACAAACAGCGACAGGAACAACAAACAGCGACAGGAACAACAAACAGCGACAGGAACAACGACAGGAACAACAAACGGCAACGACAGGAACAACAAAACAACAAACAACGACAGGAACAACAAACAGCAACGACAGGAACAACAAACAGCGACAGGAACAACAAACAGCGACAGGAACAACAAAGGGCAACGACAGGAACAACAAACAACGACAGGAACAACAAACAGCGACAGGAACAACAAACATCAACGACAGGAACAAACAGCGACAGGAACAACAAACAACGACAAGAACAACAAACTACGACAAGAACAACAAACGACAGAAACAACAAGCAACGACAGGAACAACAAACAACGACAGGAACAACAAGCAACGACAGGAACAACAAACTACGACAGGAACAACAAACACCAACGACAGGAACAACAAACACCAACGACAGGAACAAGAAACAACGACAGAAACAACAAGCAACGACAGGAACAACAAACAACGACAGGAACAACAAACAACGACAGGAACAACAAACAGCAACGATAGGAACAACAAAGCAGCAACGACAGGAACAACAAAGCAGCAACGACAGGAACAACAAACAACAACGACAGGAACATTAAACAACAACGACAGGAACAACAAACAACGACAGGAACAACAAACAACAACGACAGGAACAACAAACAGCAACGACAGGAACATTAAACACCAACGACAGGAACAACAAACAACGACAGGGACAACAAACAGCAACGACAGGAACAAAAAGCAACGACAAAGCGGGTTCAGAATACAAAGGGAGACTATTCCGAGCGACCCTAATTAATGTTCAATGGAGGAACTTAACACAGAAAACGCGGACCTGGCAGTTGAACGTTTTGGAAAAAAAAAAAAAAAAGGGGGGGGGGGGGGGGGGGTGTTTGTGGCTGAAGGGCGTGACAGCTGGTTGAATGACGGTTTAGATCCGCAGGTATCGGAGCCACTCAGGACTTGAACACCAGCCGTCTTTCTCCACTGGCAAACAGCAACCTGATTGGGAACAAACACGGCTCACGTCATCAGTTTTTGTTGTTGTTGTTTATTCTTTTGTCTGATAGGAGTGTTTTATAGTTCATATAATTCTGTAGCTCAGCCGACCACTCAGGGGCCTTTCCAGGACTGTCAAAACTCACATGAGAAAGCAAGGTTATGTCCTCAACAGGTCAGACCCTGGGGGAAAATGTATCATGATATCGAAACGAGCAATAAAGCAGTTTATGACATGGTACTTTAAACCATCGACACCCATAAGGCGGATGAGACTAAGTCATGTTGAGACCCCTCGACCATTCCACTTCCAGATCTAGAAGGGAAAAAAAAATCTAAAAGAAAAAATATTATTATTCCGCCGGACTGAAGTGACAAACCAAATACAAGGCAAAACACGACGCGTTTCGACCTCTTTGGTCTTCCTCAGGCAAGGTAAGCAGCATTTCGAGACAATGAACACGAAGAACGAGCACTCGCTTATCTTCTCAAACTGATCGCTAAATGGACGTCCAAATCGTTCAATGTTCATGAAAACTGATTGAAATGAACCACACACCACACTCACAGACACACAGACACACATGCACTCACGCACACACACACATACACACACTCACCCGCACACACACACACATAAACACACACACACATAAACACACACACACGCATACATAAATACACAAATACACACATCTCTATACCAGCACACCCATACCCTTGCATACACACACACACACACACACACACACACACACACCACCACCCCACCATCCTACACACACACACACACACACACACACACACACACACGCACACACACTCATACTCTAGTCCTCGTACACACATGCACTCACTCTCACAAACACACGCATACACGCACAAACACGCGCACACACACACAGAAAAAAGGCATAAAAAATAGAATTCTGCCCATTATATACAATCTTGTATCCCTTTGCACCTTTGCCACTATCTCTCTCTCCCTCCTCAAACATCAAAGCAATAAACTTATAGACGGAATATTTCTACCCCCCCCCCCCCCCCACACACACACACACACACACACTAAAGGCCCATATATACTGGTATCCAGAAACATCAATTCTGTGTGAGCACATGTATATCCAATACATGGGAGTCAAGGATCATCAAAGTATGGAACTGGCTGACATATTACTCGTAAGAGTCGAACAGCTTATGGGTGTATATGGATTGGGGAGGGGGAGAAGAGGGAGGAAAAGTGTGGGAGGGGGGGGGGAAGCCTTGCTCTACGTGCAAATTAAACGCCGAACCATACTGATATGGTATATGCCTAGAATAAGATTTTAACATTTCAAAAATACGCGAATTGGGAGGGGGGGGGCTGTTGGGGAGGGAGGGGGGAGGCAGTGAGGAGGGGGTGGGGCGGTGGAAGAGTTGAGTTCTTCCAAGTGGATGAGATTTAATAAGATAAACAGCCAACATTGCCAGACTCCAACCATTCTCATGACTGGGACTGAAAACACTAGACGTTGTCAGCGAAAGGTTAAAGGACTTGATCTTATCATGAAGAGGCTGAAAGTGAGTTCTTGTACTGGTACAGTCAAATAAGAAATGAGAGATATGGAGAGTCTGACCACATGCACAAGCAGGTGGCGGTTTTAAATATCTGCCTAACCAACCATTAACCCGCAACCTTTGTACAAGGTTACGGTTTGGGATTGGCCCTGGTGGATTACAACATTTTCTTGTTGGTTTAGTCATATCCCATCTGTGCTTCCGAGCTGAATCTTCAAGATATTGTTTCTGTCTTATGTTCCAGACTGAACTTGTGAGAATGTGAATAGCTTCAGATGAAGAAAGAAGAACATCGCAATTCAAAACATCAGATTCAATTCAACACACACTCTCTCTCTCTCTCTCTCTCTCTCTCTCTCTCTCTCTCTCTCTCTCTCTCTCTCTTACCTGTAGCAGACACTGGCAAAAAAGCACCTACAAGAGGCCCCACCCAGTAGACGTAGTGGTACTTCCAGTATTTGGAAGTCTCAGAGCTGATGATTACCGCTGGCCCAAAACTGCGAGCAGGGTTCATGGAGGCCCCCGTTATCAGAATACTGCACCGACAGAGGGAGACAAAAAAAAGAGACAGGAAGGCATAACTATATTGAAAAACCAATAAACATGGAAACACAGTTGGGAATGGTGAAAATAACAGAATTTGGATTCGAAATGCGAGCGAAAGTGATCACCCACATACTCTCTCTCACTTTCTCTCTCTCTCTCACACACACACACACACACACACACACACACATATACGCACGCATGCCACGCACCCATGCATGTACACGCGCATGCACGCATGCACGCACGCACGCACGCACGCGAACACACACACACACACACACTGTAGATTTACTTTTTAAAAAAAATCAATATTCAGAAATAGATTTCACAGGAAAATGAAAAAAAAGGTCTTACAGTGACATGGTCCGGATAAGGATTAAGTTAGGGAAAGGTCAAGGTTTATCTACCTTCTTTTGGATAGTTAAACAAAAAAGACCCCCCAAAAAGGCAAATAATTACAAATAAAAACACGCTTTGGGAAAGTCAGTCGACCCATTTTAAAAGTTTTGTACCCGCGTGTGTGTGTGTGTGTGTGTGTGTGTGTGTGTGTGTGTGTGTGTGTGTGTGCGCGCGCGCGTGTGCGTGCGTGCGTGCGTGTGTGTGTGTGTGTGTGACTGTGTGTGTGAGCGAGTCAGTGAGAGAGAGCGAGCGAGCGAGCGAGAGAGAGAGTGTGTGTGTGTGCGTTAGTGTGTGTGTGTGTGTGTGTGTGTGTGTGTGTGTGTGTGTGTGTGTGTGTGTGTGTGTGTGTGTGTGTCTGTCTGTCTGTCTGTGTGATACTTGCATATATCATGACGGGCACACCTGTCGGTCCAAGAGACGAGCATGCAGACAGGTAATTAGCCAGTATGGGTCCTCATACGTGAATGGAGGCCTGTCACTGAAACACCCACCCACCCCCACCCCCACCCTCGTCCCGCCTCGATGACACTGCCCTCACGCCGCTTATTCCGAGCCCTCATCCACTGCCACAGCCCCGGGCACCGGCAATCACAGGGAGCAGTCATTGTCAAGTCGGCATGAGGCTACCCACCGGAGGAGACACTGCACTGCTGCCGAGTCACTTCGGTGGTGTTCAGTGGCGCCTGTTCGGCTCCAACACCTTTTTTTTTTTTTTTTTTTCCCCACCACATTCCCGGTCTATCAGAGAGACCTACATCGAGATTAGGCTCTATGTTGTAAAGAAGAAATCGTTCGCTTTCTTTGAATTTGGAAGGGAGGGACTTAAACAAGGCAATCACTGGGTTTCAAACATAATAGGGTATGGGTAACCAGAAGGTAGAATTATGACAATACTACAATACTGAAGTTATTAGAATCGGGTTTGGTTTATCAACTAAGCCTACATCATCTTTCTCTTCACCTCTTTATAGATCCCTCACCCACCCACCCCCACCCGCCCACCCACCCCCCAAAAAAAAAAAAAAAAAAAAGAAGCACCCCCCCACCCACACACCCACCCCACCCCTCCCACTCTAAAACCAAAATCTCGTCTTCACCTCAGTGCCAACCTCCCTGTTCATCTATTAGCTTCCCAACCCTCTATCACCTGCCTATCCCCAGACTCTCCCACCCTCTCTCAATCAAATTCCCTCACTCTCAATACGTTTGCGCACACATCCACACACAGGCACACACACACACACACACACACACACACACATACACACACGCACGCGCACGCTCACACACTCATACACATATACATAGGGACATATACAAACATATAAAATTATAAAAGTGGCTGGATATCCGAGTATTTTCCGGTAGAAACAGGAATTCGTCAAGGTTGTCCATTTTCACCGTTGGCCTTTGTAACTGCTATAGAAATTTTAGCAATAAAAATAAGAAACTGTCGTAATATTAAAGGGCTTGATTTATGGAGATCCGGTAACAATACTTTGGCTACTTTAATTAAACTTGCACTTTATGCGGATGATATAACTTTATTTCTGAAGGATGAGCATGACATGCTGCATGCACTCAACATATTATTTGATTTTTCGTTGTTTTCAGGATTGGAGATAAATCGTCACAAGACAGTGGCAATGTGGTTAGGAAGTAAAAGACATTGTGAAGATGCATGGTATGGAATTTCTTGGAAAAACAGATTAAAAATTCTTGGAGTTTATTTTGTCAGTGATAGATGTGCTTCTTTGGTAATGGAAAACTGGCTGCAAAGAATCGATAATATAAAAAGAATTATTCATTCTTGGGAAAAACGAAATTTAAGTGTAATGGGAAAGTACATATTATAAAGACATTTTTGATATCTCAATTAGTCTACGTCATGCAGGCGTTGGTAATTCCAGACAATGTGCTTATAGAAATCAATAGAATACTTTTTAGGTTTCTATGGCGTAAGCAAAACTGTAATAAAAGAGCATATGAAAAAGTTAAGAGAAATGTTATGTGTAAAGATTTTGAACAGGGAGGTTTGAAAATGATAGATGTCAGACAAATGCAGTCAGCGTTTCTCCTGCAATGGGTAATACGTCTGTGGAGAGCCGGAGAAAATGAGAAGTGGTCCTTTATTCCGAAAAAGATTTTTGCTCCGTTTGGCAGTAATTACGTGTGCTTCTATGCAAATGTTAATAGTGGTGTGCTTAAAGGTTTACATTTAGTTAATTCTTTTTTCTGGAAAACAGTGTTAAAAACATGGCTAGATCTTAACAAGCATGATGGATCTTTAGCATGTTCTTCTCTTTTGTGGAACAACTGTGGCATTATATATCGGGGAAATGTTCTTTTCTTTCCCGATTGGATACGAGGTGGTATACTGACAGTTCAGGATATGTTTGGTGCCAATGGAATGTTATCTTTGCCTGAAATATGTATTAGGATTGGAGACTCACCCTCCAGAACACTCGAATATAATGTAGTAAGCGCTGCTGTCCGACACTATGTTTCAAGTACAAGTGAAGAAGATCGGTGTAACAGTGTTTTTTCAGACCCCCCTCTCTTTTGTGGTAAGAAATTGATAACTTGTAAAGAATTTCGGAAAACAATAGGTATGTTGCAAAAATCGGAACCCTGTGCCTTTAGCTTTTGGAAAAATAAATTTGGTATAGAATTAAACAAGAATATTTGGCAGATCCCTCGCTTGAGTACAAAAGAAACACGACTGAGAGTGCTGCAGTGGAAAATTTTGCATAACATTTATCCCACTAATATTATGCTATGCAAGATGAAAATACGTGATGATAAAAAATGTTCTTATTGCACTGACGAAATCGATTTTATCGAGCATTTCTTTTATGAATGTCCAACTGTTAGATACTTCTGGAAATATATTTGCCAATTTATACTAGTACAGTGCGACATTAATATATCCTTATCTCTGGTTGATGTTCTGTTTGGAAAGCAGAAGAGCAACGATATCGATGCAGTGAACCTAAAGAAAATTAATTATATAATTTTGATAGCAAAAATGTGTGTAAGTATTGCCAAAAAGACTGAATCAAAATTACCAATGTCCATGATATTTGAAAATCAGTTAAGATATCGGAAAATTTAGTATAAAATCACATACACGCCCCACGTGCACACAAATACATGTTGGCTCACACGCACTCTCAGAAACATACATGCACACGCTTACACACATAACTACGTGTGCACGGTCAAGGACATACACACACACAGGCACACACACACACACACAAAAGCACACACACACACACGCAACACACACACACACACACGCACACACACACGCACACACACACACAACACACACACACACACACACACACACACACACACACACACACACACACACGCACACACACACACACACACACACACACACGCACACACACACACACACACACGCACACACACACACACACACACCACACACACACACACACACACACACACACACACACACGCACACACACACACACGCACACACACACACACACACACACACGCACACACCACACACACACACACACACACACACACGAATATGTTGTCTCGCTTCTGGACCTTCCTCACGTTTTACTTGTGGATCCCTTTTTCTTTCTTTTTTTTCTTTCGCCTCAAGGTCAACCCCATTGGGGACCAGGTCGATTTGCGAGACAATGTGTTTTCCACCCTTGCAAGAGTTTCTCCCCTTTGACCCCTTGTTCGGTCACCCCTGTTGCTGTCCTTGCTTTTTATTTATTTTTTTTTTTTTTTTCTTTCGTGTCAAGGATTGCTCTTGGGGATGTTCGAGCTTATCTGCGAAGGTGCGAGGGGGAGTGATACTCAAACGCTCAATGCAGAAAAGGTTCCCTCCTAAAATATGTTATCACAAAAAAAAGAGAGGAGGAAGAGAAAGGGAGAAAAAAGAAAAAAGAAAGGAAGGAATAAGAAAAAGGAGAAGAAAAAAGAAAAAGAAAAAAAAATGTGTGAGAGGTCAAAAAAGAAAGTAGGGGAGGCCGGCATAGAGAGAAGGCTCTTCCTTGAATGGATTGAGAAGGATAGATTGATAGATCGATAGATGGGTAGATAGCTTGAGTGATAGACAGACAGACAGACAGACAGACAGACAGACAGACAAACAGACAGAGAGATTTATGGAGAGATAGAGAGATGGTGAGTTGGGCTGGAGTGATAGGGAGGGAGTGGGGGAGGGAGGGAGGGGAGGTGTTGGCAGATAGCGGGGGAGGATGATGGTAAGAGGTAAGAGGGAGGGATAGAGTCCGAGAGAGAGAATGCTTTTATAATTTTATAGGCTCCAACACCTACTAAGCCCCCTATTGAGGACAATCTCTGTTTAGTCGCGGAGCCGGCATGAGTGAGCTTTCGCTCCAGAGGACGCCACCACGTCCAGTCCAACGATAGTCCCATGGATTTGCCAGTACCGGTGACCGCGACAGAATCAAATGTGACCGCGACAGAATCAAATCAAGGCCATTGATGTGGAGAGGAATTGTAACTGAGGTCATCATGACAGCATGGCATAAAGGACCGCAGAATTTGAGATCTTTTTTTTTTTAATGCTGACCGATGAGGATTAGGATGATGGAGATATGCTATGGATTTCCATTCTGGTCTGAGACTGCTTGAGAGGGTTGTACTCCACGCTTACTTTCATCATATATCCTGGCGTTAACCAGGCCGGCGAGACACAGACACCTGCAGTGTTGGTCAGCAAATGTGAGCAACACCCTCAACGACGCGTCCCCCCCCCCCCCCCCTCTCCCCCCGTCCCCCCTATTAAGTAAATGGAACTCGGCTGCGTGGTCCCAGTCTTCTCAAATTCGGCTATAGCAAACTCAACTCTAGGTTGCAGCCGGTAGGGACAGAAAAAAAAATCCCACAAATATTAAAAAAAAAAAAAACAACTCTGATGAGAACTGAACGCCCGACCTGCCAGCCGGGTGTCCGCGGCGCTACCCACTTCGCTGCCACGACTGGTTCTCCTCAGTGTCTTTGCAACGGCAAGGCTGGTCTCTGCAATGGTCAGTGTCGCCTCTGCACCCTGAGGTCCGCGGCTAGCGGAACACCCTTCTTCTCCTCCTCCTTCACGGGCAGGTCGGGCCTCCTGTCGGCCTCCGCCACCACGCTGGAGGAGGTGGTGCCCTTCTCCTCCCTGACTTTGGGGGTGTCTTCAGGCCGGGCCTCGGTCCCGGAGGCCACTCTGTGCTCTGGATCTTGCCACGGCACCGGGGCCTCGCGCGCTTCTTGTGCTGGAGTCTGTTCCATGAATCGGACCGCGTCGTCCACAGCCGATGTGCCGGCTGGCGGTGTTAGGCCCGTGTCGCCCCTGTCCGTGGGTGCACTGTTTTGACTCGGATCGTCTCTCCCGCTTTGGCTTTCCTCAGGCACATGATGTTCTTCGTTCCGTTTCTCGCGTGTTTTTTTTTTCCTGTAAACTTTGATGTTCTACGTTTTCTTCCTCAGGTTGCTCTTCCTGTACATTTCGCTGCTGACGCTGCGCACAGCGCCTGTCACAGCTGACGCCTGCTCCACGGGCGATGACCTGGCGCCTGCGACAGAACTACAGAGGCTGGCAGGGAGGCCTGGCAGCCTGCGACACGTACGCTCTGTGACAGAACGGCCCCAGGACGCCTGATGTTCCGTGAAGTCGTGTCCTGTGACATAATCGCCCAAGGCCGCAAAATGTTCTGGTGGAAGTGCGTGTCCTGTGAACATATCCTCCAAGAGGAACTCGCGCAGAACTGTCTGAAAACAGTCTCGTTCTGGCCCGCTTGTAATGTTACCAGATGTGTGTACGATCCCAATGAGTGCTGTTATTAGGCTTACATCTATGAATGCAAGGCTTCGTGACAATATGGCACCGCCAATAAATTTGAAAACGTTCATCGAGGTATAGAACATATCTGTCTGTTGTTTGTCTGTGTGTGGTGTGTCGTCTGTCTGTCTGTCTCTGTCTCTCTCTCTCTCTACGTACATATCTGTATGTCTCT
>CM065747.1:7053357-7270857 GCA_033310375.1 Conus canariensis
TGTGTGTGTGTGTGTGTGTGTGCGTGTACGTGCGTGCGTGCGCGCGCGCGCGTGTATGTATGGTGGTGACGGTGTTTGTATGGTGGTGGTGGTGGTAGTGGTAGTTTCACAGTTACAATCCTGATAGTGTAGGTTTCACTTTTATTAACTTCAGTTGATTACACTTTAAAAACATTGGAATAGGCATCTCAATAAATAATGTTTATCACGATCTGGAGATTTTCTTTCAATCTGTTATATTAGCACCTCTTATCCATTTTAGTCTCATTCTCTTTCTCTGTGTATTTGTGTATTCTGTGTGTGTGAGCCAGTCTCACTCACACACACACACACACACACACACACACACACACACACACACACACACACACACAAAAGTTGTGCAAATTAACCCCAAAGATGTTCTGTATGTCCTTATGTTGAAAAAAAAAAATTACGCAATTTTGAAAATGTCTCCAAATTACTACAAAATATGGATATACTAATTTCGGAACTTTCCCTTCATAGCACATCTCATTTATCCTGTTTATACACAGATTTGGTCTCCATTGAACGCCTTTTAATTAGTTCTCATTTAACTTTAAAAAAAAAGTTTTGGGATTTAACAGACGTAGAGTGTGAAATGACTTTTCTTACATGTTTCTTACGAGTGATTGATTGATTGAGTGACTGAGTGACTGATTGATTGATTGATTCATTCATTCATACATTAATTGTTCAACTGACTTTAATCTAGAGTTTTAGTCAATCAGTTGGTTTGTTGACAAAGTCTTTAAATCAATATTCATTTTAGAAATCTGTATAGTTAAATGATTCTTTGAAAATAAGATAATTAAGGAAATTGATCGAGAAATACACGAATAACTGATTGATTGGTTGATCATTTGATTTTTTTTTATTATTTACATGATTAATTGATTGGTTGATTGATCGGTTGGTCTGTTGATTGATTAGTTGATTATTTAGTGTGAAATTTAAGACTACGTTGTACTGGTTGGAAAAAAAAAATCTGGCAAATGCACAAAGAAAGCTGTTGGATTTAATCAAGATTCAATTTATCTAGTACATGAGAGTAATATAAACAGAGAAAGTGTAGCTCTCAAAAAATGATTAGAGAAGAGAGTTCAGTATAAAACGCTTTGTAACACGATAAGTGGTAACACAGATTGTTGTAAAACTTCAGTGCTACTTCAATAACAAAAAATAAAACCAGATCCAACAACAACAACAACAACAACAACAACAACGAATTAATTTTCCACTGTTCAAAAACAAGATGCAAGTGTTACAGAAAACTCTGAAGGATTTTTCATTTTAGTAAACCAGTTACAGGCATGTTACTCTAAATCAAAGTTCCCATTCCCTATACGTATTAGTGTCTGTCTCTGTCTGTCTGTCTGTGTCTCTGTACATCTATCTGCCTGCCTCTGTCAGTCTGTCAGTAAGTCTGTCAATCACTCTGTCTATCAGCCTGTCTGTCTGCCTGAACGAAGGAGTCGTAAAGGAACCTTCCAGTCAGTGACATGATCTTGCCGGTGACAGTCCAGCATGTAGGTCGTCCTACGAGCGCGTTAAACACTCAGCAGAGAATAAAAACCGTTCCATTTTGTGTTGAGCCTGTCGCTTCATACTCCGTATTTATGGCACAAGCCTGTGAGGCTTGTGACACGATTTGTATCAATGTCGTTGATCGTAAGAAGGAATGTTTCCAAAATGATGTTATGATATCTGAAAAAAAGCATAAATTCTCTCTCTCTCCTCTCTCTCTCTCTCTCTCTCTCTCTCTCTCTCTCTCTCTCTCTCTTCCCTTTCAGTGAAGGTTCTGTTTCAATTTTAGACATCTTACGTTATCACCACAATCAATTCATGAGATTAACAAATGAAATGGCGGTTACATCAAAGTCAGTACCAATTGTTAAGTATACATAGAACATACCTAAACCCTTCAGCATACCGTCAAGTATATCTGTACTGTAAGAAAGATTGCAAAAGGTGTATTTGATAATATATTGGGGGAAAACAACAGAACCTTACGATAAACATCGAGCATAGCAAATGTATTTGATAATGTATTGGGAAAAAAAACACACGATAAACATCGAGCATAGCAGATGTTTTTAGAAAACAAACAAACAAGGCAAACGAATGAACAAGCAATCATAATCAAATGGGAGAACACACACACACACACACACACACACACACACACACACACACACACAAGCGGAACGAAGAACCCAGGCAGTCTTTTTTTTACCCGCCAGTAGATTATCTTTTCCTACGGGGGTTAATATGGATATAGCCCAAGTTTGAATATTCAGGATGTTATACAAAAACAAAAACAAAACAAAAAACAAAAAAACAATCACACATACTGGGAGATTTTCACAACATCAGTATCTACACACACACACACACACACACACACACACACACACACACAGAAGAAAAAAGTCAGCGATACACGACTACAGTAGATTATGTCAAATAAATGATAACAAGGACATCTCGGTTACATCGCTACATTCATAGGAACTGTTATGTTACGGTTTGTATGTCGGCACGCTAGAAGATTCAGAGCGGTGGTTTATCGTCAGACAGGTTTGATAATTTGTTGTAGCAGAGAATGCCATCATTCACTTTGAATCAACAGAAGAAAACAAAAGCAAAAGTGTAAACATTTCTTAGTCTGGGTTACTGAAGTTGTTTGTTTTTTTTGTTTTTTTTTGAGGGAATGCTGAGTAAACGTTAAGGAAAATGACATTCCTAGTAAACTCGTGTATGAATACCGTTTTGTTTGAAACTCGTATTACTTCATCTCTAAGTCGTGTGCATATTTTTCTGTCTTGTAGTTAATATGCAATCCTTTCAAAAAGACATATATTTTGGCTTTACTTCGTTCTTTCTGCATTTGTATTCATGACATTTTTCTAGCAACATAAGAAGGTCAAGTACTTTATCAGTACTACTGTCATGTTCTGTGCCGAAGAGCACCAGTTTAAGATTTAAATGAAGACGTTGGCACTTTCCACATTTTTCTTTCACTACTTTTTTTTGTAACTCCTGTCAAAACAGACGTGAATGTTGACAGGTAAATAAGTAGTGTTCTGTTGTATCCGTCTCTTTTGGGCAGAAATTACACAAGCTACTGTCAGCTACGTCCATTTTTGCTTAATACATTACTTGTCACCAGAATTCTATAGCACACACACACACACACACACACACACACACACACACACACACACACACAATCTCTCTCTCTCTCTCTCTCTCTCTCACACACACACAATCTCTCTCTCTCTCTCTCTCTCACTCACACACCACCACCACACACACACACACACACACACACACACACACACACACGCACACACACACACAGACGGACGCACGGTCAACAACCTTCGAGAGTCCAGCGCCCATGACAGCTCCAGCCAGCTGGGCAATGACGTAGAGCGCAGCCTTGGCCGGACCGATGCCTCCGGACAGCGCAATGCCCAGGGTCACTGCAGGGTTCACGTGGCCTCCGCTGGAACCGGTCAGCCAGCAGTTATAAAAACGGTCAACTTTTCCAGGTAAACGCTCCTAACGTCATGATGTTGATCTGAGTGAATCTGTCTCTGTCTCTCTCTCTTCTCTTTTCTCTCTCTCTCTCTCTGTCTGTCTCTCTCTCTCTCTGTTTCTTCTCTTCTCCCTCTCTCTGTTTCTTCTTTCTGTCTCTCTCTCCCTCTCTCTGTCTCTGTCTGTCCTGTCTGTCTTCTGTCTCTCTCTCTCTCACTGTCTCTCACCTCTTTCACCCTCTCGTCTGTCTGTCTCCCCCTCTCTCTCTCTCTCCCTCTCTCTCTCTCTGTCTCTCTCTCTCTCCACACTCTCTCTCTCACTGTCTCTCACCCTCTTTCACTCTCTCTGTGACTCCGTCTCTCTCACTTTCTCTTTCTCACACACACACACACACACACACACACACACACACACACACACACACACAGAGTGAGAGACAGACAGACAGACAGACAGAATATCAAAACAAGTTTGAAATCTTTTCCAACAGAGACAAATGTCATAAATTTCCTAACTTTCTATGGCTCTCATGCAGGTTATAAATGTGCGTATTTCACGCATTATGACTCCAAAGTACCCTGAAATTTTTTGGACTGGGTGAGTTTCGCCACCATTGTAGCTATGAAATTATACATACATACATACAAACATACATATACCCATCATACATGCATACATACATATATTTATGTGTGCGTGTGTGTGCTCGCGCGCACGTGCGCGGCGTTGGTGTGTGTTGTGTGTGTGTGTGTGTGTGTGTGTGAGAGAGAGAGAGAGAGAGAGAGAGAGAGACAGAACAGAGACAGAGAGGAGAATGAAGATGATGCTATGGTGTTTCAGTCTGGCTTGAGTCTGCATGGACAGGCTGTACGCTAACGCTTACTTTGATAACATATCCCGGCGTCAACCAGGCCCGAGAGATACGAACACCTGCAGCGTTGGTCAGGAAATTGGAGCAACACTCTCAGAGAAGCATCCATTAAGTAGACGAAACTCGACTGTGCGGTCCCAGTCTTCGACACTGAACCCATAGCAATCTCAACTCTGAGCGAGATCCAAATCTTTTTTTTTTTTTTTTTTTTCAATTTATGTTGCTTTTAGCCCAGTCGACACAGTCTGGGCCGAAACATCCCACAAAGAAATGACTCTAATGGTAACTCGAACTCGCTACCTCTCAGCTCCGGAATCTGTGATGCTAACCACTTCACCAAGCTGACTGGTCAACCATCCAGGACTTTTTCTTCAAGCGATTTCTCCAAGATACAACACACATTTTTGTTTCAAATGACCAAACAAGGACAGACTGCACGCTATAAGCTGTCACATACCTGACGTCTCCCAGAGCCGTTACGAGTGTGGCGATGGCGAGCCCGTGGCCCACAGCTATGGCTATGGCAGTCGAGGCGTCCGAACCGACACCCGACACACTGCCAACGTACTGAACACACAGCACACCGACACACACGAACAGCATCGTGCCCAGCAGCTCCGCCACGACGGGTCGCACGTGCTCCTCGTACGCTCCCCCGTTCGCGCGTTGCTCGGCGCTGTCGTTGAGGCCTTGGAAGCGGTGGCCTTCACCGTGAAGGAGGGGAGAGAACTCGGACGTTGCCGGCATGGTGGCTTAGTTGAGTCGCTCGGCTTGCACGAAGTGAGGTTGGACACCGGGGAGCTGCGAACGTAGTCTCTTGTGCAACTTGCTTGAGTCGAGTGTTCACTCTGTTCTCGTGTGATGAGGTCAGCAACACAAGCCTGACTGGAAGATAAAAGGTCCTGAGATAACAAAACACCACCCCCCTTGAGTGTCGCATTAACTATTATGTCCCTCGTGCGTCGGGTGTAAGTTCATGATTATGTGCGTCATCAATTGAAGCTATCACTGAGGGGACTTATTTCCAACTGAGGCAATAGTGTTTACCTTCAGTCTGTCAAAGTTATTTGCTCCGCGGTTTGTCTGTATCAGGCTGGATATCACTCCACGCTTGAAAAAAAAAAAAGAAGAAGATTGAACGATAGAGAGAGACAGCGAACGAGAACCAGACAGACACTGACATACTGACCTTCAGGCCTACAAGACATTTGATTAGAACGCTAAGGACTACTGAAACGATAAAACAAAACAGCAAGACGACGGCGGTGCTATTGAAGAAAACTGGAAGAAATACGCAGCAATTTACAGACGAGCAACACACACACACACACACACACACACACACACACACACACACACACACAAGATCGAGTTTAAATCCAACATTACAGTGAAATGAAAAAAATAACCATCCAGCAGCATGTAACGCAGTTTCATCTGTTAAATCAGAAAAACGACTGTATTCGATTAAATCAGAAAAACGACTGTGATCGATGCTCACTGTCAATCAGACCAGGTAGTTGTGTTGTGAAATGTTCATACTGACATGTGAGAAACTTTGACTTAAAACAAAAAAACAAAGAAAAAAAAAGGAAAAAAAAAGCATTTTTTTAAAACATGAAGTGCTTTTTTGATGTAATCTCATCCACCTGTTCACCGTTGGCTGAGTTTGCTCGGTGCCTCGTCTTAAGTCCACACACTCTGTGAACGTCATTGTAAACTTGAAATGAAACCAACCAACCAACCACCACCACCACCACCACCAACAACAACAAAATAAAAGAAAAAAAGGCACGGTCGGAAACGATATGACGTCATGACAGCTCGCTTTGGCTTGACAACGCGAACCGGCGGCCATCTTTTCGTCACCTGTTCTATGTCTGACGCGGAGAAAAAGAAACACCCGAAGGTGCTGGGGTGGACCCCGAGAAGCACTGTCTTCACCCGCCTTTTGAGCAGTCCTGTACCACCCTTGGAGGCCTGCGCTGTGTTGACGATGGGTACAGGCACGGGCAGGATACGCCATTAAGATATCAAGGGACATAACTGCTCCTGAACAGAGGTAAATCAGACTACACGATGCAATTCATAACAGCCTTAAAATAGTATCCCCATGGGTGTACCAGCCCGTATTTCATGACTGCAGAGCCCACCGGCAAAAGACACTACCCTCCAGCTGCCGAGCACACCCCACAGACCCAACCACCCCTGCCCACGGACAGATGAAGACAGTGCCACTCCAGACACAGCCAAGCTTCAGATGAGCTGGCGAATGCCACGCTGTGTCTTGAGCCTAACAAATCATGCGCAGGTTGTCACGGCCAAGCGCAACCATGGACAGTTTGATAACCAATTTTTTTTTTACGCACGTTGAACGTGAAAAGGTCGACTGACGGGAACACACTTTCGGTCGGGAAAAGACGAGGCAGGCCAACAGTTTGCTGATCTTGTTTTTCTGTTCATACCATTGATATTATCAGCAATGTTAAATTCCATATTCGTGGAAATTACTGGAATATGCTTGTGTTTAATGTGCCTAAGTTTGTATTCATACCTGTTTGTGTTTTTTGGTTCTATTTTTCACAATAGCTAGAAATATTTATGTATTATCAGTTTAATGTACGTGTGAAAATCTCTGCGCACTGTCCTCTTTATGCGCATATGTATTTCTCCTGTTAGCTGAATAAAGCATGTTCCTCTGGGGGAAAAAAACAACAACAAAAAACAAAAACAAAAAACAGTTTGCTGATCAGACGGGAGGACCAGAAAGTAATTTGATAAATGATAATAATAATGATAATTATTACTATTAAAAGGTGTCGTCTTTTGAGTAATAATGATAATAATAATAGTAATAATAATAATAATAATAATTTTTGAAAGGTGTCGTCTTGTGAGCAATAAACGGTGTGGAAGAGCATGGTTTTCCGAATGCAAACAGGCCTAATAAGCTATAGTCACTATAAGTCATGAACAAAAACAAACAAACGCAAATATCTCACAACTAGCAGAATGAACAGAAAGCCAGAAACCCTGTAAGCACTCGCAAATACTTAATCCTTACTCATTTAGTTAGACCAACTGCGCTTTAAAAAAAAAAAAAGAAAAAAGAAAAAAGAAAGACAGCTGGGAAAAGACTGAAAATTTGTTTTTTAAAAAATGAAAGAAAAAGAAAAAGGAAAAGAAAGAACAACAAAAACATTTAAACAAAGGGAGTAGGGAAAGAGAACAAAAGGTAACAGGGGAAAGAGGGAAAAGATCGGGGAAATGCTAACAGAGAGAGGCTTCTGACGCACTTAAAAATGGCAGAAAGAAGAGTGCTCCACATCCTGCGTGCAGCTGAGGCAAAATAAAATGGTTCTCATTCAACGCCTTCTTCCTTGCGCTGAACCCTGTGAAGTGATCTGAAGCGATCAAAGCTAAGTGAATTTTCGTTGTTTTATTCGTTTATGTCTCACCTGATGAAGACCTAAGAGGTCGAAACGCGTTGTGTTTCGTCTTGTGACTCGTATGTCCACGTTCTCTGGGCGGTTCGCTAACATTTATTTCAGATTTATTAAAATAAAAAAAGGCAAAACCTTCTTTCTTCATTTTCTCATAAACTGTGCATTTTCAATCTCATATAAGCACTAATTGTTATTTGAAGAAAAAAAAAAAGTTTCTCTTCATAGGTAAAATGTTCGCGTTCTTCCCACTTTTGACACAGTTTTATTATATTGCAACATAGAAGCAAGATGTTTTTGTATGTGTAAAAGCGATGGTAGGGGAAGGGATATGATATCTGCTCTAAAAGCACTGTGTGTGTGTGTGTGTGTGTGTGTGTGTGTGTGTGTGTGTGCGTGCGTGCGTGCGTACGTGCGTGCGTGCGTGTGCGTGCGTGCATGCGTGCGTGCGTGTGCGTGAAAGGCAAAATCAAAAAGTGTGTCCGTGTGTGTGTGTGTGTGTGTGTGTGTGTGTGTGTGTGTGTGAGTGATTGAGTGAGTGAGTGAGTGAGTGTGTGTGTGTGTGTGTGTGTGTGTGTGTGTGTGTGTGTGTGTTGTGTTGTGTTGTGTATGCGAGCGCGCGCGCGCATGTGCTTGTATGCTCGCACTGAAGAGAGAGTGTAACTTACTAACGTAACACTGGCATGCAAGTGACATACATAACACCGCAGTTGACACATGTATACACAGACATGTGACTTTAGCAAATCTCAAATGGAGCGTCCCCTTCCTTTCACC
The DNA here is from genome assembly GCA_033310375.1 of Conus canariensis. Classification (NCBI taxonomy): domain Eukaryota; kingdom Metazoa; phylum Mollusca; class Gastropoda; order Neogastropoda; family Conidae; genus Conus; species Conus canariensis. The sequence goes on from CM065747.1 coordinate 7,062,013, forward strand.
GTCTCCCCCCCCCCCCCCCCCCCCCCCCCCTTCCCCCCTTCACACACGATTCGTCTCCCTCTGGATCTGGATCGATGTGTTGCCGGAACCAGTTTGATTATTTTGCAAAGGAAACTAAGGGAACGCAGCAAAACTCTTTAAGCTAGACCCGTCAGAGATTGGGCGAAGGATGTGAGTCAATCACTGAATTAGTGAACGCGATCGGAAATGTTTTACAAATGCCAACTAAACACACACAAGCTGGCAACCACCACCACCACGGCCATTAAAACTCGAGAAGGCAGGCATTGCGCATGCGCTATTCGAGTTCCCAACCAATGCTGGTTCAGTAACCCCAAAGTTGCGCTTTCACACAGGCTTGAACGCATGTATGTGGGTTATTTGGGGGGGCGTCGTCAGCTGGCAAAGCCGAAAACAGCTTGACGAAAGTTTTTAGCAGGTAAGGTTCTCTTTATCGATTTTCCTTGTACAGAAGTAACGACACGATTGTAGTAAGCTGAACATACTGATTTTCAAGTACAGTTTCAGGTTCAGTTTCATCAAGGTGTCGCTGCGTGCGGACTGGTCTATATACGCTACACCATAGGCTAGAGAGTAGGCTACATCCCGCAGGATTCAGGATGAAAGCGTTTAAGACGAGGGTCTCATGGATGCGATTTTGCAGATGTCTGATCTTAGCCCAACGCGCTAGTCAGATCTTGGGTACTAAATGAAATTGTCAGCGCCTCTATAATTATTAGATGTGCGGGTTTACGCGCGCGTGTGTGTGTCTGTGCGTGAGTGGGTAAGCCCATGTATGTGTGCCAGTGTGTACCGTGTGTGAGTGCATGGATGTGTGTGTGTGTGTGTGTGTGTGTGTGTGTGTGTGTTGTGCGCGCGCGCGCGCGCGCGCGCGAGCATGCGTATGCGCGAGATATGTGGCCTTGGTGAGCATACTCCTGCATGCACACATTTGTACACATGTGTACGCGTGCATTCATATATGTATGCATACATACATACACATGCACACAGGCAGGCAGAAACGCAAACGTGCGCGCACGAACACGTACATATATAGGCCTATATAGACACGTGCAGGTGTGTGTGTGTGTGTGTGTGTGTGTGTGTGTGTGTGTGTGTGTGTGTGTGTGTGCCTACGCACATGAGGCGTACACAGACAGACACATGTGTGTGTACGTGTGCTCGCGCGCATGCTCACGCGTGCCTGCGTGCGTGCATGTGTATGTATGTAAGCATGTGAATATGTATTAATGCATTTGGTTATTTGAAGGGATCTCACATCCAGAAAGGATACCGTGGTTAATCATCATCAAGTACATACACAAGATAAAGCGAACTGTAATAAACATCTGTGTGCACACAGCTGGAGTGCGTTCCTTTCGTACGTTCAAAGTCGGCTCACACCAAACACAAAGGGATACTCAACAAACAACAACAACAACAAAAGAAAGAAAGAAGAAGTAAAAAAGAAAAGAAAAAGAAAAACGATCGGCAACTGTATTCTATCGTCTTCTAAGTGGTGCATGCAATCAACACCAAGGTCATCAACATTGACAACAGCTTGAATCAATCATACCCACGTGCGTCTCCTGCGTTGTCTGCTGTCTTAACGAAGAACAGTACGGTGCAAACGTCGACCACCTCCTCTCACTAAAATGAAACGGCCACTGTGCCAACTGTTGGGACACACTCGTTGATGTCGTGGCTGGTGTCGAAAGGGAAGTGTGTGTATGCGTGTGTGTGTGCTGCCAGCGTCCTTTCACAAGGCGAACGAACCGTCGTACTCTCAAGTCAGTCAATGGCATGCCTGTAGTGCTTTGTCACCGTTTGTAAGCGCGCGACACGTGACTCGACTCGAGGGAGGGAGGGAGGAAGGGCGGGGCGGGGGAGGGGAGGGGGGATTAACGAGCCTGCTGTGGTTTGAACGTGTCGACCATGCCTGCCAATGTTCGAGTCAGGGCAACAGAACAGCTCGAACTGAGACACGGCTTACTCCCCCTGTTTGATCGATGTCAGCGACAAGAGGTCCGATCCACGGTTGCAGGGCAGGCCCAAAACGCTACTCTGTTACACTCAAAAGGTGCACCTGGCTTTTCTCAGCCATTACCAAAACATATTCATGGCACAGTCCAGCCCTTGACCCCATACCATACCTGACCCTGAGGCAGATCTCATGTTCGTTCTCCTTTTTTATGCTGGCACATTTCACATGACCCTTCATTTTTCTGTCGTCTGCTACAGGCCCGCTTTTCGTTCCAAAATCGTTGTGCCCTACCAATGGCGTAGAAACACCTAAAAGTCCACAAGTCATGCATCACTCTGCTCTTTTTGCTGAGGTATGGCATTGGACTAATTTACTTACCTGAAATTCCAGGATAAAATAATCTTTTTTTAATCTGATTTTTTTTTCACAGCGCCTGGGCGATTTTCAGCTGTTCAAACTTTGCAGGTACTACTTGACCTTTGCTGTAACCCCGAACTCTGACCCAAGAGAGAGTGGGTGGATGGTGGTGGGGGGGGGGGGGGGGGGGGGTGCGTTTGTAGAGGCCAGGTGGCTAGAATTCTCGCTTGCTTGACGAGTGTCAGTGTTTCATAGCCCACCCTAGTGGCGAGCAGAGCTAGGGAAGGGCGGGAGTGCGCTTAGACTGTTTCGGGGCTGTTTTGCATGCGAGAGAAAAATGGCCGACAGTTGTTATTATGTTCTGCGATTGGTGCATGAAAAGTAGCAACATTCTCTGATGACAACCGTGACATTAAACACAACCGAACATGTCTTACATACACACACATATTTACAACACACACACACATACACACACACGCGCGCGCGCGTGCGCGCGTGCACACAAACACACCACACACACACACACACACACTGTACATACACGCGCGCGCGCGCAAAACACACACACACACACACACACACACACACACACGTTTGACGTGACGTGTTTGTTTTGTAATTTGCTTATTCTTACGTTTCAGTTTCCACCTGCAGTCTCGATCATCACTTTGAAATTCACCCCCAAAGTTAGTCTCGCCAGGGTCTGCTAGCGGCAGTTTCTAGCTCACGTGTGTAGGTTGAAGCTCTCCTGGGCGGCATGCCAAACCCACAGGTCGTCGCTTTGTTAGGGGTGAGAGGAGAAAGAAGATGTGTGTCAGATATCGTGTGCCTATGTTTTCAGTTGTGCGTGTGTGTGTGTGTGTGTGTGGCGCGCGCGCGCGCGCGCGCGCGTGCGGGCGTGTGTGTGTGTGTGTGTGTGCGCGCGCGTGCTTTTTCTCGCATTTTAAGTTCCCTTGTTATCGGAAATTTCCGCTTTGCTGTTATTGCTGATAAGGCTGGACCTGTTCGACCTCTGAGTGGGCTTCGCGGGGAAACCCCCCCCCCCCCCCCCCCCCCCTGTCCTTACCACCACGCCCCTCCCGTAATTGACGGCTGACAAGGCTCAGAGCAGACTGGACGTGAAAAAGAGGTCACTGTGGGTCAGGTGGCCGTTGTGCCTGTTTGTCATCTCCTGTTAGTCCAATGGGCGTGGGAGAAAGCGAGTGTTGGGGAAAATTGGCTTCGAAACAAATCAATGTCAACATCATTCTAAATGTCATCGCTGTTTCATATTTTGGTTGTTGTTGTTTTTTTTCTTCGAAGGTTGAAATTATGTGTAGCAAAAGAGCATGTCCTTTTAAAACAGTGCAGGTTTTTCTCCATACTGGCGTTCTCTCTCCCTCGCCGAGTTTTGACAGACTGCTTTTTGTCAGTCCCGCTGTTACCATTACTGGTTTGTTGGTACCATTACCGGCCCCTCCCTCTGTGTGTGTGTGTGTGTGTGTGTGTGTGTGTGTGTGTGTGTGTGTGTGTGTGTGTGTCATTCCTTGAGCGCTGAGATTTAGACATTTTCAGTCATTTGCGCAGAGGTCATCTCAGCACCACCTGAACACGTCCCCTGGCAACATCTGCACACACTGAGGAGATGGTTATATCAAGGGCACCACATGTGTAATAATGTCTGTGGGAACAGAAACAGCCTTTGCGACCATCCTCACGCCCAGAACGCCCCTGGTCATGGCTTGGAATGGCTCTTTCTCATGATTTGGGCGGCAAGACTTTGATGGTTATTGTCGACTACTTTGCAAGACGGCCGGAGATGCAGCGAGTGGTCAATCAAGTGATTATACCTTTGCAAAAACCGAGAGCTTTTTTTGGTGTCATCTTCCGTGCCACTTTAATGGCACTGCACCCACACCGTTCATTCCAGCTCCCTGTCCACAGCTACACCCTGGCCTGGCCTGCCACAGCTCCGACACCGGCAATCCACAGGGAGCAGTCAGTGTCAAGCCGTCATGAGGCAACCCACCGATGGAGACACTGCACTGCTGCCGAGTCACTTCGGTGGTGTTCAGTGACGCCTGTTCTGATCCAACATATACAGGACACTGCTTACTACGCCCCCCTACTGACGACAGTAATTGCTTGGTTGCGGAGCAGAGAGTGAGCTGTCCCTCCAGAGGGTGTCACTAATCCGTCCGAAGACTGTCCCCATGATCTTGCCGATCCAGCGACCTTGACAGAACCAAACCAAGGTCATAGACGTGGAAAGGTGATCGAAATCGCGGTCATCACGACAGCAGTGCTTGAGGGCCACGAAAGTTGAGACTTTTTTTTTTTTAACGCTGGTTGACGGAGATGGGGATGATGAAGACGATGCTGTGGAATTTCATTCTGGTTTGAGGCTGCATGATAAGGCTCTACTCGATGCTTCCTTTTATGATGTGTCCTGGCATCAACCAGGCCTGAGAGATGAAGACACCTGCAGTGTTGGTCTGGAAATTTGAGCACACTGTCACAGGCACGCTTATCAAGTGGGTGAAACTCGACTGCGTGGTTCCAGTCTTCCCTGTCGGGCCCATAGCAAACTCAGCTATGAGTAGGCGCGTGTTGGGGCATGAAAAATTCCACAAATGAATACCTCTGATCGGAATCGAACTAATGACCGCTCAGCCAGGAATTAGTGATGCTAACAACTTCAGGACGGCGGCTGGTGTCAAAAGAAGTTTTGCTGTCCATGGGATACCTGATGTTGTCATTTCTGATCATGGATCCAGTTTCCGAGCAGCGAGTTCAAAACCTTTGCGGCAAACCATGGCTTCACCCGCTCCAGCAAGCTGCCCAAAATACCCACAGAGTAACCAAGAAGCAGGAAAGGAAACCAAAACTGAAAAAAAGTTGAAAAAATCTAGTGATCTAAGCTACACACAAAAAGTTAAGGATCACTTTCACAAACATTCATAACTGTCAAAATAAGAAAGTCAATGCGTTGAAGTTTGGCCAACATTTAATTCCATTCTTTAGTGATAACTATACACAATTGCCTTCAATCTCGAGCAATCGTTTGGTGTGTACATTTGATTAAAGTGGGTACGTATCCAAATTTGATTTCCCAAAGTCATTGAAATCACAAGACAGGGCATACTGATGCTCCCAAAAGCTCAGTAATGCGTGTAACCACCATGGCTGTTCTGGCAATCGACGCAGCGAGTCCTCATCGAGTTGACCAGGTTGGTGAAGATCCTCTGTGGAAGCACCTGCCACTCAGCCTGCAGCATCTGGTAGAGGTGTTGGGCATCCCTGGGAGGGGGGTGGCTCCTCACTTTGCGATCCAGCTCATCCCAGAGGTTCTCAATCGGGTTGAGATCGGGACTGCATGCTGGCCACTCCATTCTGTTGACTCCAGACTGCTGCAGGAAGTCGTTGACCACCCTTGCCCTGTGGGGCGAGCATTGTCATCCTGGTAGACAGCCCTCGGTCCCATCTGCTGCAGTGTAGGCACAGCCAGCGGTCGAAGGATCTCATCCCGGTATCGATGCCAGTCAGGTTACCCTGTACATGATACAAGGGTGTTCTGTGATGAAGGCTGAAGGCCCCCCAGACCATTACAGAACCTCCACCAAAGGCCACCTTTTCTTGGACAGTGGCGTCAGTAAAGCGTTGCCCTGGGCGCCTCCAGACCCTCAGTCAGCCGTCGTTGTGGTGAAGGGTGAAGCGTGATTCATCACTGAACAGGACCTGGGACCATTGCTGACGTGTCCACCTCACGTGACGTGCGCAGAAGGCGCGGCGTGCTGCCCTATGGGCTGGAGTTAAGCGTGGCCGTACTGCTGGGCGACGAGAACGGAGATTAAACCCATGTAGGCGGTTCCGTATGGTCTGCTGGCTGATGTTGATGTTAGTAGCCACCCTGAACTGCCTTTGAATTATGCTGGAAGAGGCTGTTCTTGTCTGCAGGGCTTGTCGTTCAATGAGACGATCGTCACGTGGGGTTGTCTTCTTCGGTCGACCAGATCTGCATCTTTCATGGACAATCCCAGTGGCTGTGAAGCGTTGAATCAGTCGGACAATGACCGAGATGGGCACATGAAGTCACCTGGCCACTTCTCGCTTGGGAACACCATCTTGGAACCATGCAACAGCTCGTCCCCTATCCAACTCGCTTAATTTTCGTCGTGGAGGCATTGTCAGATCAGGCCTATTACTGGTGGAATGTCTTCTTATATAGCCAAGCGAGCGACAGCATCTCACACATAAACAGCAGTGCTTGCACGTGCATAATGGTTTTTCCATCTGGCAAGTGCAATGTGTTCAGGCAGAACGGTCCAAAACAAGGTCATTTTTCGCAAGTTTCCGCTTTTCCGTTTGCGGCCCAGCTCAGTAGTAGAGAATCCCGTGCAATTTTCGCACTAACACAACATCGCCCACTTACAGCTGAACAAGAATTCATGACAATTTGGCTGGACTAAGAAATAAATAACAGTAGCGAACTGAGTTTATTACACACCTATTTTCACATACCGATCCTTAACTTTTTGTGCGTAGTATATATGTACTTTTGGCCATGTCTGGAGTTGTGTTGTTTTAACCTGCCAGCGGAACAGCGACGAGTGAGGCTTCGGGATGTGCACGGCAGTTGCTTGACGATGGCGTCTTTTGCCGGTGGGCCCTGCAGTCATGAAACAAGGGATGGTACACCCATGGGGACGCTCCCACGGACGTTTCGTCGTAACACGTCCAGTGGCCATCATCTTCCTTGACATCTTAGTGGAATGCTTGACTGTGCGTGCCTGTGCCCTATGTGAACACAGCGCAGGCTTACAAAGGTGGTGCAGGATTGCTCCCAGCTGGTTTGTTCGGCAGTTGAGGACACTACTTCTCACCTATTCGCACCTTTACGTGTATCTTTTCCTTTCTTCTTCTTAAAGAGAACAAACCCTCCGAAAAAAATAGCTTTCCACCAAGTGAACTCTTGATGGGGCAAAACTGAAAGAAAATTCTCCTCCAGCCTCTTATCCCAAATCTCAGACCAATCCACCATCCAAGAAAAAGAGATAAAGGTGAAGGAAAACCAGCCAAGCGACCGTGACAGACGCCAAACTGCAAGAGCTGAAAACAGGCGGTCCTCTCTTCATCACGGCAGGAAGCAGCCAGGACGGGTCTCAGCTGACCATCGCCATCCCCGTTCCTCTGTCATGGACACGGGCCGAAGCACTGTCCGACAGATGACATCTGATTCCCGTACCTCAACCCTAATCCCATGGACCGCTTGAGGACACGCCTCCGGAAATCGTTGTCAGATTTGATCTGCTGTCAAGGTATGTTATAATGTCTGGTGTGAGATCTGCCTCCAAGTCACTGATAAGCATTTCCGTTTCGTTTCAAAGGAAGAGAATCAAATGCAGAACACTTCCTAACTGGCAGATACAGGACGCCATCATTGCAATGGTACTAACAGATGCAACAAAAACTGGAAAAAAGAAAACGAGAGAGAGAGAGAGAGAGAGAGAGAGAGAGAGAGAGAGAGATGATGATGATGATGATAATCTTTATTTCCAAGGGTAACAGATAAGCAAACACATGCTTTTTTTCATCCGGCCCTTACCCCCTTAAGGGACTAAGTATGACTAGCGACTAAGACTTACAAAACTTTTAGCAAACACACATATCTTCACAACATTAAAAAGTTCATCCATTAACATTTAAGGCGTAGATTACTTCAAAGGGGAAAAAAAGAAATGATTGAAACAACAAACAAGAATAAAGAAATTGATTACAAGGAAGAAAAGAATCAGCACACACAGATATGGAATAAGCGGTCCTCCTATCGAAGGGGAGAGAGAGAGAGAGAGAGAGAGAGAGAGAGAGAGACAGGCAGACAGACAGGCAATTAGCCTACATTTGATGTATTTACATGTATTCCTCACACGTGAGAGCTGAGTGAAAGGCACAAGGTGGCTGGGGGAGGGGACGAAAGGTATGTAATACAACATCATCACCTGCCGACAGGCAGTCAGCACTAACTCTAGCAGACGGCTGACCACGTTCTCCGTTCTGTGTTAATCACTTTTTTCCTTCCGTGCCTCATACGGCGCTGTCAACCACTCCCCTCTCCTTCCACCCCCTTCATTCATCCCACATCCACTGCCAATATGCTTCATCCTCCCACCCCACCCCCACCTCGTTCCCTGCTCTCCTTCCCCTCTTGATAGAGCACTAACAAGCCCCTACCTTGATGACTGATGCTTTCTCCTCCAGTTACGGAATGACTACATGTACACCTCTCCAGGAGAAAAGTTCACTCCAAAGATCTGATTCTGTCTGACAGTGTGGTTTCAGATTTCTACGCATTGAGAACGTGCATCATCAGCGTGACGGAATATTCATTGTAATAGCATGCATTGCGTTCAACTGTGCTTATGTCGTCTTGCTTAGTTTTTTTTTTGTTTAGTTATACATTAATTCATATCCTCACCTCTGACAGAAATAGGATTTAATGATCTGATCATGACAAATTTTGATTGGATGGTTGTTACCGTTTGGACTCGAATGCGTAACAAGTGATGTGTGTGTTACCGTTTTTCACTCACATGTGTAACAAGTGACTCTGTGTAATCATACTGGTTCAGTTGATAGCTCTTTTATTAGTGTATAAAACGATAATTTATCGAACCGCCCAGAGAACGTGGACAAACGAGTCACAAGACGAAACACAACGCGTTTCGACCTCTTAGGTCTTCATCAGGTAACGAATAAAACAACGAAAATTCACTTAGCTTTGATCGCTTCAGATCACTTCGCAGGGTTCAGCGCAAGGAAGAAGGTTCGCCAACATTTATTTAAGATTTGTTTAGATTTCCGCCTGCAGTCCTCTCGCTTTGCAACTAGATAATTTATCATCATTTATAAAAGAAACCATTTGACAAACATATTCACGAACTCCTAATCAAACACAAGTAACATCACAACCTCTTCCATCGCTTTCAGTCTGGATTTTGCCTTCTTCACTCCTCCTATACTGCCGTAGCTCGATTCTGGTTATCTGCTTTCATCAACGCAGGATTACAAGAACTGTTTTATCGATTTTAGAAAGGCCTCTGATCTCATGGATCACAACGTATTGCTTTAAAATAAATGAGCGTACTTGTTCAGAATTACCCGTAATCTCCCTCTGTCAGTCATATCTAGACCAACAGAACATAAGGTGTTTACTTGAACAGGAGATACTTGTCTGAAGGAATCGTAGGCTGCGATGCACAAGGCTCTGTCCTTGGGCCTCTGCTATCTTTTGTACGCTCATCAGTGATCCAACCCTGCACCTATCACACCATAAGGTTATCCGTTATCTATCTGCAGATGACAGTTCTCATCACGGTACAAATACAGACATCAAATCGGTGCGATCGCCACCACGGCAGGGCGTATGCGACGCCGCAGAACGGTGATGTCAAAATCACATGGCCCTTCATCTCAAGAGAATTAAAAGTAGGCCTGTGGTGTCAACGTCAGGACAAAATAAAGAGAGAGCTTCTCACTCTCAACCGTAAAATGAGGGTTTAAAGGACGGTACGCACTGTGTGCTGAACTAAATCATTGACGATGAATCACGATGGAAATCGGCCATTAATACTATTTGCCATGGGTTCGCACATCTGTTTTTACTGAACATACGTAGACATCATATCCACAGTATTCATACTTTAAAGCTCACTGCCTGTTTTACACACACACACACACACACACACACATACACACATATATATATATATATATATATAGAGAGAGAGAGAGAGAGAGAGAGAGAGAGAGAGAGAGATAGATGTGTGTGTGTGTGTGTGTGTGTGTGTGTGTGTGTGTTACTTATCGATTTCACGAGCCAGAAACTATGTCACCATGTACCTAAGGACATCAAAAACGTTGACTCCAATCGTTGGCGGGCGATGCTTTAGTCGCTTGCTTCCTCATGTATTTGTTCTGGGGCAATGTCTACTACGATGAGCGTAGCGCTGTCCATACCTGCTGGGAGGTGGCATTACCAGCAGAAGGCGTTTGGATGCCAGACAGGCGTAGCGCGGCACTGACTGCCTTTCTCGCATCAACAGTGACAGCTGGTCAAGCCTGTGTCGCCGGGGAACGGCTCTTGAGGCTGTGGGACATTTCGGCGACGAGGCGCCAATATTTCACCAAGTGAACTCTTGATGGGGCAAAACTGAAAGAAAATTCTCCTCCAGCCTCTTATCCCAAATCTCAGACCAATCCACCATCCAAGAAAAAGAGCTAAAGGTGAAGGAAAACCAGTCAAGCGACCGTGACAGACGCCATACTGCAAGAGCTGAAAACAGGTGGTTCTCTCTTCATCACGGGCAGTGGCCCTCCCTTTGGTGGTGGTTGGGGGGCGGGGGGGGGGGGGGGGAAGGGGGGGGACGTCCCACACGGGCGCCGAGTGAACACGGATCTTTGCACAGGGCTTGACGACTTCTGTCCCGCATTCCCCCCGGAGTCGGCCTAACGCGGCACAGGACCGTCGTCAACCAGCACGAAGACAGCCGCCTGGTGGCCCTGAAGACGCCATCATCACGAGTCACAATGAAAGAAGGAAAACGCTGACTATCAATGAACGAACAAACGTCACCCAGGCTTCTGCCCGAGGACACCGACTACCCTGGCTACTTCCTCCCGTCCTGCAGATACTGACTCCGACCAAGCCTACCAGCTGACATGTCTGCCAGACAAACGACTCTACGCGCTGCAGTTTGCTACCAATTTGTCCCTAAAGGCTTTAGCTGTGAGGACGTTGAATTCATCTCCCACAAGAAATGTGGTGAGCTTGCTGGCTCGAGGGTTTGATCGAGCACAAAAGTGGTACACACCTGTCATGTGTCTTTGAACTTTTTGGTTGCCGACTTACTGAGAGAGAGAGAGAGAGAGAGAGAGAGGCCTTGGGGTGGCGAAAGTGGGAGAGTGAGACAAATCTTTTGTTCAAAAGGGGAAGTATCAGCATGGTTGCCAACTGACGCAATAACCATTGTCTTGAAAAGCAGACAACACTGAATACATGCATAGTTAAAAAAAAAAATAATAGGGGGGAGGGGGGAGGGGGTAGTGGAGGGGAGTCAATATAATTAAAATGAGAAGGAGTAAAATGATGAAGCCGATGCAGGAGCGAAGCTAGGTGGGGAGTATGGTGGAAACGATATATTTCGATAGATCTCGTTTTCAAATACGTTTTTCTCCTGTGACAGGAAAGACTTCCGAGTCAGTAAGTCATACGTCATCTAAATTTCTTGCAATTTCCAAACCCACCACCACCACCACCACAACACAACCAACGAACCAACCAAAAACAAGAACGAAAACCGTGACTGTGCTAATCTTATTACAGTCAAGAATAAAAAGATTCTCTCTCTCTGCCCCTCCCCCCCCCCTCCCCCCTGTTTTTTCCTTGCTCTCTCTCTCTCTCCCTCTCTCTCTTTCAGGCTTTGGCTCTATATCTAACGCGCGCGCACACACATACATGCGCGCGCATACAATGAAAGATAACATACTTTGGAGTCCAAGTACGCCGAACCAGGTTAACTGGTCAGTAGGGCGTGACAACAGCCTAACTATCGTCTTACTTAGGTCTTTTACAAGAGCGGGCAGAGCTGGGGCTCCTGAATAGAGAGATGTTGTTGGCAATTTATCAGATTAAACGATAGCAAGCTAACAAATAGTGCTCGTACACAATTGCAAACAGTTGTAGACTTGTGGACTATTAACAAAAAAATTTAACTTTTTTTCTTCCGACCAAGAGAGAGAAAAGAGGAGAGCGAGTGGGAGGTGGGGCGAGGTATTGGGGAGGGGAGGGGGGGGGGTCAATGAAACGGGGAATGGGAGGGAGAGGGGGGGGGGGAGGGGCAGAATGAGTATTCAATAGAGAAAGTGAACACTCACGTGCATATGAGAGAGAGAGAGAGACAGACAGACAGACAGACAGACATGTAGACAGAGATAGAAACAGAGACAGGGACAGAGAGGTGTTATTGTTTTTAACTATTATAGCCCAGATGACCACACGGTGTCTTTCCAGAGATGTCAAACTTATAAGCGGAGAAAAATTCGCTGCATCATGAAACAGGCCAGACAGTGGGGGAAAGAAAAGCATTCTAACAAACAAACAAAAAAAAAAAAGAGAGAGAGAGAGAGAGAGAAAACAAGAAAGCAACTCATGGCAAAGTAGCTGTAGTGTCGACACCCTTAAGGCCGGTAGGGGGATAGGGCCATACTCGCCCTGCCAGACAGGCCAGGGGGACAGGCCAGGGGGATAGGGCCATACTCGCCCTGCCAGACAGGCCAGGGGGACAGGCCAGGGGGATAGGGCCATGCTCGCCCTGCCAGACAGGCCAGGGGGACAGGCCAGGGGGATAGGGCCATGCTCGCCCTGCCAGACAGGCCAGGGGGACAGGCCAGGGGGATAGGGCCATGCTCGCCCTGCCAGACAGGCCAGGGGGACAGGCCAGGGGGATAGGGCCATGCTCGCCCTGCCAGACAGGCCAGGGGGACAGGCCAGGGGGATAGGGCCATGCTCGCCCTGCCAGACAGGCCAGGGGGACAGACCAGGGGGATAGGGCCATGCTCGCCCTGCCAGACAGGCCAGGGGGACAGGCCAGGGGGATAGGGCCATGCTCGCCCTGCCAGACAGGCCAGGGGGACAGACCAGGGGGATAGGGCCATGCTCGCCCTGCCAGACATTTCGCTTGATTCCTCACTCCCAGATTTCTTTTAATCGTTAAAAAAAAAAAAAGTTAAAAACTGCAGGGAAAAAAATCAATTGTAACCCAAAGAATGGAAATCTAATGTCCACCCTACACTGTGTGTACACTGTTTCACTCCCTAATCGCCCAATTTGGAAAAAAAAAAATGCGGTGAAATCATAAACTTTGCCTAGCAAATGTCAAATGTTTCTTTCCCTCATGGGGAATCCTGAAAAAAAGCTCCGAGTATGTCAATGAGAAAATCCTTCTGGACCGTCTGTGTCCGCAGCGCGAGTTGTTTCCTGTAAACAGATGGTCAGATACTGATTTTCTTTGGATCTTGTTGGTCTGATGGTTCTCTTGTCTATCACAGGGGTGATGAAAATTCTTTGTCCCCGCTGCAGGAAAGGGACTGTTGATAAGGGGTGATGAAATTCTTTTCCCCCGCTGCAGGAAAGGGACCGTTGATATGGGGTGATGAAATTCTTTGCCCCCGCTGCAGGAAAGGGACCATTAATAAAGGGTGATGAAATTCTTTTCCCCAGCTGCAGGAAAGGGACCGTTGATAAGGGGTGATGAAATTCTTTTCCCCCACCGCAGGAAAAGGGACCGTTGATATGGGGTGATGAAATTCTTTTCCCCCGCTGCAGGAAAGGGACCGTTGATAAGGGGTGATGAAATTCTTTTCCCCCGCTGCAGGAAAGGGACCGTTGATAAGGGGTGATGAAATTCTTTTCCCCCGCTGCAGGAAAGGGACCGTTGATAAGGGGTGATGAAATTCTTTTCCGCCGCTGCAGGAAAGGGACCGTTGATAAGGGGTGATGAAATTCTTTTCCCCCGCTGCAGGAAAGGGACCGTTGATAAGGGGTGATGAAATTCTTTGCCCCCACTGCAGGAAAGGGACCGTTGACAAGGGGTGATGAAATTCTTTTCCCCCGCTGCAGGAAAGGGACCGTTGATAAGGGGTGATGAAATTCTTTGCCCCCGCTGCAGGAAAGGGACCGTTGACAAGGGGTGATGAAATTCTTTTCCCCCGCTGCAGGAAAGGGACCGTTGACAAGGGGTGATGAAATTCTTTTCCCCCGCTGCAGGAAAGGGACCGTTGATAAGGGGTGATGAAATTCTTTGCCCCCGCTGCAGGAAAGGGACCATTAATAAAGGGTGATGAAATTCTTTGCCCCCGCTGCAGGAAAGGGACCATTAATAAAGGGTGATGAAATTCTTTGCCCCCGCTGCAGGAAAGGGACTGTTGATATGGGGTGATGAAATTCTTTGCCCCCGCTGCAGGAAAGGGACTGTTGATATGGGGTGATGAAATTCTTTGCCCCCACTGCAGGAAAGGGACCGTTGACAAGGGGTGATGAAATTCTTTGCCCCCGCTGCAGGAAAGGGACCGTTGATGAGGGGTGATGAAATTCTTTTGCTCCCGCTGCAGGAAAGGGACTGTTGATAAGAGGTGGTGAAATTCTTTTCCCCCGCTGCAGGAAAGGGACCGTTGACAAGGGGTGATGAAATTCTTTGACCCCGCTGCAGGAAAGGGACCGTTGACAAGGGGTGAGGAAATTCTTTGCTCCCGCTGCAGGAAAGGGACCATTGACAAGGGGTGATGAAATTCTTTGCCCCCGCTGCAGGAAAGGGACCGTTGATGAGGGGTGATGAAATTTTTTGCTCCCGCTGCAGGAAAGGGACCGTTGATAAGGGGTGATGAAATTCTTTTCCCCAGCTGCAGGAAAGGGACCGTTGATAAGGGGTGATGAAATTCTTTTCCCCAGCTGCAGGAAAGGGACCGTTGATATGGGGTGATGAAATTCTTTGTCCCTGCTGCAGGAAAGGGACCGTTGATAAGGGGTGATGAAATTCTTTTCCGCCGCTGCAGGAAAGGGACCGTTGATATGGGGTGATGAAATTCTTTTCCCCCACCACAGGAAAGGGACCGTTGATAAGGGGTGATGAAATTCTTTTCCCCAGCTGCAGGAAAGGGACTGTTGATAAGTGGTGATGAAATTCTTTGCCCCCACTGCAGGAAAGGGACCGTTGATATGGGGTGATGAAATTCTTTTCCCCCACTGCAGGAAAGGGACCGTTGATAAGGGGTGATGAAATTCTTTGTCCCCGCTGCAGGAAAGGGACCGTTGATAAGGGGTGATGAAATTCTTTTCCCCCGCTGCAGGAAAGGGACCGTTGATAAGTGGTGATGAAATTCTTTTCCCCCACCGCAGGAAAGGGACCGTTGATAAGGGGTGATGAAATTCTTTGCCCCCGCTGCAGGAAAGGGACCGTTGATAAGTGGTGATGAAATTCTTTGCCCCCGCTGCAGGAAAGGGACCGTTAATAAAAAATTATTATCTCCACAGTTTTTTATTTGACCAGTTCTTTTGTTTCCCCACCTTTATTGTTTCTGATCTTCCAACTTACACCCAGATGTCAGTGTCGACAATTATTTACATGTACAGGATCCAGAATGTGAGCAACGTCGGGGAAAAAATAAAGAAAAAGAAAAGTATCTTGGGAGTCGTCGGAGCACTCTAAAATGCTGAAAGCGCTGAGCGAAGGAGACATTAGTTTCAGGGGGGGGGGGGGGGGGGGGGGGGGGGGGGGGGGGGGGGGGGGGGGGGGGGGAAACTGGCCTTCTCTTCCGAAAGTTGGTGATGGGATTTGACGTGTGTGCAAGATGTTATGCGTGCGTTCACACACGGAACCTCGGTTTATAGTCTCATTCGAAGGACTGTATGGGAAATGGAGTCAGAACCAACAGTAACTCCGAGGGAAAAATCCCCCCTGTACCAAAACGGCCCGGCGGAGATTCGAACCCACAACCCCAGGATCACGAGTCCGGCGCTCTACCACTGAGCTATTCCGGCCTAACATACCAGTCCAAACGGAAGATGACGAGTGTTGTGAAACGCCATCGTTCGTTCGGTGTTTGTTGCTAAACCTCTCCTGCGAGGCATTTGTATGTCCTGTCACCGCGTTCATTGTTGTTTTTTTTTTTTTTTTCCTTTGTTTTTGTTGTTGCTTGGAGCTGGATTTGTCTTGATTTCACCGCTTAGTAGCAGTCTGCACAAGAACAACTCGGCTTGTACACTTGCACGAACATGGGTATTTGACTCATGCAGATGTTGACGTAGGCCTACAGCACATCCTCCGTGTCTTGGTTCCCTTAAGATTTGCCGTTTCTTCAAACAATAATGTCTAGTCCTGCACTTTGTTTGTCTGTGTCCTTGGTGGTAACTAATTCCCTCTCTTTCTCAACAGTTCACGGACAACAGTTTGTTCCCTTCGATCAAGAAACTGTCGATCGACACGCGTGCAAGAGTGTGGTGGACAACATCAACAACAAGGTGAGACGAACTGTGATGCAGAATCACATGTGTACATGCTCATGAACTTCAGTTTGTTCCGTGTGATCAAAAACTGTCGATCATGACGCGTGCATGAGAGTGGTAGACAACGAGCGAGAGGATCAGACGTAAAAGAAACAAAAACGTGTTTGCAAGCGAGTAAGAGAGGCGCGGGTCGGCATGGGGAGCTTAGTGACAGTGATAGAGACCACTACTTTGTGAGGAACACACACACTTACACACACACGCACACTTACACACACACAAAACACACACACACTCACAGAGAGAGAGAGAGAGAGAGAGAGCACAGCACAGCACAGCAAAATCGAGGTAAATTTCGATCGACGCGTTGCCACTTGCTGATCATCTAGTCCAGATGCAAGGATATATTTCGAGTACGCCGTTCAAAACTGCCGACTTCGTGAATACTCCCCGTTGAAGAGGGTTCCTCTCCTCTAATACTGCTAAATAACATTCGCTTCAATTTCTTTTCTCTTGCATGCAAAAATTAACCAGAAACTTCTGCTTCTGCTTGATGACTGGTGGACAACAAATTATTTGTCTCAGGAGCAGCACATGTATTCTACATAGCGCGAGAAATTCAGTGCTGCTCTTTGTGTTTCAGTGTATACAGAAAAATAAATCCAAATGGTCTCCTCCTTCTTCATACACTCGGACAGGAACCCACTGTCTGGAGGCACTGATGAAGGCTGCTGTGCGGCTGAGGCCCTCCAGATATCGGCTCTACTCTAAGTTTTATCGTGTGGGACAGTCCTGCAGGAAGTGTTCGCCAATGTGGAAGTGTGTGAACATCAGATGTCTCAGCCTGGAGTGCCCTGTCCTGTCTCACAAAGCTCACTTGGTCTGGTCTGGGGGCATCAGGTTGTACGGATCCTTCTTGTTGAAGTCTGAGTGCTGCTAAAGTCATCTTCTTTGCTACTTCTCCTTAATGTTTTTTGGCTTTTTGATCAGTATGGCATAGGCTTTAACGCAGGCTGTATTCACATGCGTTAATATAGTGCTATACCAATGGATAGAAACAGTATGCTCCAAGTTTAGTCTGTATTCACAGGTGTTGTCGATTTCTTGGTTAGGAGGCAAATAAAGGTGATAGACGAACAGAGAGAGAGAGAGACAGAGGGCGCACCAAAGAGAGAGCAAAGAGAGAGAGAGAGAGAGAGAGAGAGAGAGAGACAGACAGACAGACAGAGAGGCACACACTGGTCATTCACTCAATAAACGTGTTTACAAGGAGTAACATATGCAGAAAAAAAAGGTTTATGGATTTGCAAATTGATATACGCTCTCTGATTCAGAACAAAGCATAAATGAAAACAATGAAGATGAAGCATGAAAATGATCTCCATTAGTGACAAAGAGACACCCCACCGAACCCACCACCATGCACAACTCTTGTCATCACAGCAAGGCGATCGTTCTGGGTTGCATGCAAAATGACGGCCAACGAGTAAAACCTCATGAAGTGGCTTTCTCTGGGGTGGGTGCCTGTTCACACATATCACAGTCCCAAGCTTCTTGAACGCTTTCGGTGTCATCGCCTTCTTCACAGAAGAAGTGCAATACGTGCATACGGATGTTGACTACTTTATAATCTAAACCTGTTTGTTAAAAACATTGTTTTTAGGTCCGCTGAACACACAACTGGATAGGACTGCTCCACCAAAACACCCCAACCGTTGCTGCGTTGATTTTCCATTAAACATCTCTGGTATCCGGACAAAATGAACATCCTGGAAAGAAATGAGAAACAATTATACAGTTCAACCTCCAGTTTTCCAAGTTCCTTAAAGCAGGACCCTGCAGAGTTGGCAACCCACAGCGACATTATGTCTCCAAAAAGGTTTGTCCTGTCACAGCCATGAACTCCAGAGTGAGCAGTCAATGTCAACTTTCTATGTGGCAACCCACCAGAGGAGACACTGTACTGCTGCCAAGTCACTTTGGGGGGGGGGGGGGGGGGGGGGGGGGGGGGGGGGGGGGGGGGGGTGGTGCCTGTTCTGATCCAACACACGCTGGGCACCAACCGTTGCACCATTCTGGCAGGAATTACGGTTAAGTTTCAGCGCCATGAAAGCTGAGCCTCTCCGACCAGAGGTGTCACCATGTCCAACCGATGAGACCCCCAAAGAACGCGCCAGTGCAGACTCTGACGCACACTTGTCATAGGAGTGGACGTCGAATGCGAATTGAAAGGGAAGTCACCTCAAGAACATGACACAAAGGACCACAGAATTTGATCACTTCTATGCTGAGCAGCAAGGTCGAGGATGATGCAGATGAAGCTATGGGGCTCCATTCTGGTTCGAGACATGACAAGAGCTTTGTGCAATGCTTCCTTCTGTAATAAAATACTCCGCCCCCACTCAGGCTTGGGACATACAGACACCTACGGGGTACACTGAGCAACACAGTCAGAGATGCATCAGCTGGACAGGGATAAAACTCGACTATGTGGTTCTTGTCTTCCCACCTTGATCCTACAGCATGGCGATGTATGCGCAGGCACCAGCCAGAACTGAAGACTCTCATAAACAGACGCCTCTGTTGGGGATCGAACCCACTCCTAGTCAGCACGTTTAACACCAGCACCACAATCGGCGGTCAGGAAGGCGTCTTTAACAGACAAGCGTTCCACAAACGCAAAACGTTCCACAAACGCAGGTCTTTAAACGGGAGAAGCTGTGTCCCAAGGGAAAAGTCTTCACTAAGTGAACTCCAATAGTTATCCATAACAACCAACCCAGGATGTATGCCTCGGGCACAGGCCAATCCATCAATACTTCACAACACATTTCAAAACAAAGCATCAGGATAGTCACAGAATACATGCAACCCCATAAAAACAAGATACAGGAAGAATAAACACAACAAAAATCCAGAAAAAGTAAAACGTACCAAGCCCCTTACTCATACAGCGCCAGCAGGCAGCCCTGTGTTCAGCCCTACCTAAAAATGAAGCTGACTGTGTTGACAAGAGCATGCACTGTAAAGAGCTTGGTCTTTAACCGGCCATTAGCGATATATACTCTTCATAACAATAAATGGGGAGTTTTTCTTATACTCCCTGTTTGGCTAGTATACTTACCATGTCAGACCATAGCATTCAACGGCAGTTAGTCAGCTCTGCCAGGCCGAAGATTTTTGTGGCTAATGCAGTAATAAGACAGTGATAAGACAGTCAAGTGAAGCCTACCCCACTTCCGCCATGCGCAGAAGGCCGAGGTGAGCTTGTTTACCTCATTCTTCTGAGGCCACACCAAGGTAACCCCGGGAACCTTGGCGCTAGATGGGAAGAAGGGCGGGCATCTGAGTCTGACATGGTAAGTATACTAGCCAAGCAGGAAGTATAAGAAAAACTCCCCATTTTGGCGTCATATACTTTACCATGTCAGACCATAGCAGAATTTAAAGGAATTGGAGGAGGGCAGTGCCCTAATGGTTCTTGGGGTTAGATGGCGGAACGGAAATAGCTGCATTAGCCGCCACAAAGGAGATCCCTTTTGAACCATCAGCTCGGGTCATTCGGATATCCCTCAAGTAGAAGTTTATGAAGGGGTTTTCCGAACGCCAGAAGGCTGCCTCCAATAGGTGGCGCACGGGGACAGAGTGCTGGAACACCGCGGAGGTGGCCAGCGCTCTGACCTCATGAGCTCGGGGGGATATGGGCGGGAGATCCTTGTACGCCTGGGCGTAGGCAGATCTGACCGTCATGGACAGCCATCTGGAGATGGTGCCCGCCGAGATGTCCTTAGAATTGTTCGGGTTAATGGAGATGAGGAGGCGTCTCTGGGATGTGCGCCTGGGGCGCGAGCGTTCCCAGTAGTATCTAAGGCACCTAGACGGGCACAGGTCCATGTCCCCCCCTTTTTCTTGACTGCCGAGGATATCCGCGAGTGAGCGGATGACGATGGAGGGGGAGGAAGAGCCCGGGTCCTGGTTCTTAGCTAAGAATTCAGGGAGGAACTTCAGGGAGACAGAGCCGTCCCTGTGGAAGGCCACATCTCTGGGGTCTCCGCTAAGGGCATGGATCTCGCTTCGCCGTCTGGCTGAAGCCAGGGCGAGGAGAAATGTGGTCTTCATAGAAAGGAGGTCAAAGGGGATGGTGGCAATAGGCTCGAAAGGGGGTTTCCTAAGAGCGTCCAGAACAATAAAGAGGTCCCAAAGGGGTACACGCCTAGAGGACTGGGCCTCCCGTAGGGCCACCCCCCTGAGATCTCTCTGAGGAGGAAATCATTCTCAAAGGATGGTCCGCCTAGTTGGCGGATAGTGGTGCAGATGGCTGATCTGTAACCCCGGATGGAACTAGCAGATAGTTTCTGTGCCGAGGCGAAGTGAGATAAGAAGTTGCCTATCTGGATGCTAGAAGGGGAATCATGGGGAACGGAGTTGTCAGAGCACCAGGAGACCCATCTCTCCCAGCGGTAGTCATATAGGGACTCGGTGCTGGGTCTGCGCGAGGCCGAGGCTAAATCTCGCAGGTCCTGCGAGGCTCCAGCCCCCGCGAGGATGTCTAGGACGGACCGGGCTCTGTCCGAGTGGGAGACAGGGGTAGATGCTCGCAGCCGGGCGGACACAGCAGCCAGGCGTGGAGGCGGAGCATCTGGGGGTTGGAGTGAGGGCGTCCGGAGCGGGGTTGCCTGAGCATGTCCCACCTGGGGTATAGTTGCAGAGGGGGAACATGGGAGAGGGCTTTTAGATCCGGAAACCAGGAATGGGTCGGCCACCAAGAGGTTATGAGGATCAGCTTGGGTCTCTCCAGTCTTGCCTTCCTGATCACTTTGTGGGGGATCGGGAAGGGGGAAAGGCGTAGGCTATGAGACCCGACCAAGACAGGGACAGGGCGTCGATGGCATGTGCCTGGGGATCGGGCACGGGAGAGACATAGACTGGCAGACGATGGTTGAACCGGGTGGCAAACAGGTCGACCATCGGCCTGAACCAATGAGCCCACACCGACGCTAGGGTTAGCATGTTGAGCGTCCATTCTGTGTGTAGGAGAGATTTGGACCGACTGAGGGAGTCTGCCAGGATGTTGCGTGTGCCAGACACCAACGCAGGAGAGCCTCTGTCCGGAGGGAGAGGCTGATGGAGTGAGCCCCCCCCCCCCCCCCCCCCCCTTGTTGACATAACAAGCTACCGACGTGTTGTCCGTGAGGAGGAGAACACAACGGTGCTCGACTTGGGACTGAAAGCGGAGGAGGGCCAGCCTGACCGCTTCCAATTTCAATCGATCAACCTCGGGCTACAGCACCCTAATAAAAGCCCTATTAGGGGAACGAGATCGTAAGACACTCGACACCCGTACCCTCGATCGAGGATGTGACGAATTAAAGCGCCGTAAAGTAAACTAAGTGAGGGATAGCAGGAATTACGGGTGGAGAGATCGCGAGGAACTCAAGCGATCTGCACTAGGGCACAGACACTGGGTCTATGAAGGTGCCGACGGAGAGAAACCTCCGTAAACTCCCAGGTACAAGTGGTGAGGCAAGATGGCCGACGACGACCAGTCGAGAAAAATGGCGGACCGGAGCAAAGGCGAATGGATAGGTAAAGAAAAGGCCGATGGGGCGCGAAGGCGACGCAACCAAAACCGATGGGGACGAGGGAGGTATGGGTAGTGGGTACCAAGGGCGAAACAATCAAGCCCCGATGTTGGAGAGAATTTGGAAGAAGACGAAACTCGATCACGACTCAGCAATGGCGGAATCGCGAGAGAAGCAGCCGATAGCGCAAAGAATTAGCGTAAACAAGAATACCTCGCCCACCAAAGCCTCACACAGCAAGTGTACCCAGGGTCTATAGCGTAAGCCACAAAATGAATAAGCAAAGCAAGCAACACACAGCAATCTGAACACAAGACAGAAGAAAGGCGAGACAGAGCACAAGATTATCTTGCTTGGACAGCAGGCTGAAGAAGAATGAGGTAAACAAGCTCACCTCGGCCTTCTGCGCATGGCGGAAGTGGGGTAGGCTTCACTTGACTGTCTTATCACTGTCTTATTACTGCATTAGCCACAAAAATCTTCGGCCTGGCAGAGCTGACTAACTGCCGTTGAATGCTATGGTCTGACATGGTAAAGTATATGACGCCAAATAGTAGTTATATCTATCTGATCTAATTCCCAACTTCGATTTGTTCTCCCCCACTACAATGCTGCTCTAATCCGCCATGCTCCTCCAAATTTTTCCCTGTCCTCCACACATGACAACACATGCATGACCAGATGCGCACACATAATGCTCGGACACAGAGGAGGATCGCAGCAAGAACACAAAACATACATCAGTATCTCAGGGAGGGACATATATATATATATATATCTGGTGTTGTTTTGAAAACCATTCCTTTTTTTTTTATTACTGCAAAGGGATTTATCAAACTGAAACAGAGTGATTTGACGCAGATGATACAGACTGAGAATGACCAACATAAGCAAGAGACATCTCCTCCCCAATCCGTCTCCCCCCCCCCCCCCCCCCCCCCCCCCCCTTCCAAAAAAAAGGAAAAACTGCACTGTTCTGTTTGAATATGATCAGTGACGCATTCAAAATGAGATATGCTGAAGATATCACACCTTGCATTAAAACTGAATTGACATTTACTTTAGAAAACAGAGGGTTCGTTTCAAAGCCTTTCTAGGCTATGGCTGTGAAACACCTGCCCCTTTTGGCTGAACCTGAACCCCGTTTGTTGTGCATGTAGGAGTGGATAAACTGCAGGTCTTATTGAATCATTAGTGTCACAAACAAAAACAGAAAAAAGCGAAGGGTTCTGAACACACACACACAATATATATATATATATATATATGCATCTCTGCTCCTCTATTTCCTTTCTATCCTCTGCATTTTTCTCACACATCTTCAAAACAAACAATTTAAATATGGGCGGAACAGCAGACATTTTGTAGCACTGAACAATACTGTCAAAGGACCTTATGGAATGTACAGATTCCTTTTCTTTGTTGTTATTGTAAACAGAGCCCGTTTTTCCGCTTCTTCAATAAACACCGACACAAATTCAGATGGTCTCATTCATGGCATACATTGCATCAATTTTCAGAAAACGTACCACATGACTAGCAAAGCAGCAAGACACTGACAAATGTGTGAATAAACATACAAATATCATGACGTTTTTCTTTTAATCCTTATTAAACTTAATTCAATATGTACGCTTACTTAATTCCCACCACGACAATGTGAGTTTGATCGAAACAATCTAAGGGTTAGAACTCTTATCAAGATCAAGTAGTACTGCTACAGACAGGATTAGCTTAAGCCACTACCAAACACCAACAGAGCATTGTGTGACAACTCGGACTGAAAAGTTGTGTATATATATATATATATACACAACACAGAGCACAAGCTTGACAAGACACTGTATGGAATGTTTCATCACAGAATGAAAGGAAGCAGATAGACACACCTCTCAGCTTGGGACGGAAATCCAACACACTTTCGCACAGCCTCTTTGTGACATGACGGACATGTAAAGCTGGCCAAACAGCGCTGGCAAACTGGGCTCGACGTGTAAGACAACTGGCAAGGTACAGTATATTATGACAACTTTCAACCCAGAATGTTCTAGAGAAGAAAAACAAACAACAGAACAAGAAAAAATCCACCACCACACACAATATCAACAGATCTAACTAGACTACTAGCTGAAGTGTATCATGTACACAATATGCGAGACCAACAGATCGGATTAATTTACGTATGAACAATTACAGAACTCGTTTTTTGAAAGTGGTAGGGCACTGAGAACAGTGAAGGCCTCTTTCAAGGTCAAAGAGATTGTAGATCCCTCACAGGACCTGCATCACGATTCAATGGCTTCATCCTCGGCCCATATCCCATCTTTCCACAGAGTTCTATCAAGATCAGTTCAGCAGTTTTTGCGTGATCTTGCTGAATGTATCTCGGGGTCCCCCTCTTTGATCTAGATCTAGGCCTACGCCCAAAGCGGTGGGTTTGGTCTTTGGACCACCTCCCGTTCTCCCACCAACTTTAGTTAACATCAGTTCAGTGTTGTTGTTGTTGTTGTTGTTGTTTGCATAATGTTGCTATCAAACCAACCCACCTATCCATGACGGAGGTAAAATTATAATTTTTACTATGTATGCATCATGATCAGAAAGGCCAGGGTGGGAAAAATGAGTTACAATCAAGCAGATTCAAAGCTAGCTGTTGTCAAATTTTTTCCTCTGGTTGAAGCTTCCCCCCCCCCCCCACCCCCCGTGTCTTAAGTTTGGGTTTAATGAAAACTGCTTACAACTTTCCTGCACGGGCACTAAAGACAACACAAACCTCAGTTGAGGTTGAGCAGTCTTCTTACTGGACTAAATCTTTATTGTTTCAATTACACTTTGGTGGTCGCCACAGGTCTCTAGTTCAACTTTATTTCTTACAGGGCAGCAACTGAATAAATCTCTCTCCTCTCCCCCTCGCTCCCACCCGCGTCCCTAGTGAATGCTGTTTTGTCCACGGGATCCGTGTTGTAATCAGCATCTACACAAAAGTTTACAGCTTTCTGAAATCAACAGAAACAAAACGCCCATTTTTTTCCACTGAGATCCATGTATAATTTCTCAACAACAACAATTTTTTTTTTCTTAAATGTCAGAAAAGACCCTGCTTCACCTCGTTAAACAGAAACAAAATTTCTAGATCTGTCTTCTGATTCACATCCAAATGTATCCAACTCTTATAAACCAAGGTTCAGCTACTCCTCATCTTTCCACCAAGTTTCCTGAAATATATTTGTCTTTGGTTGATATTGCTAACAAAACAACAGCAACAACAACAACAGAGAGAGAGAGAGACAGAGACACAGAGAGAGAGAGAGAGAGAGACTGACAGAGAGAAAACCAGGACACAAGTGAAAACATGACCTCTTGTCAGAAGTAATTAAATGAAAGTGGCGCCTATCATGTCATCATTCTCATCGATTTTTAAATCAACACCTTAGACTATACACGAATCTGAATTAAACCAAAACTTCACATGGTGAAAAGCCAATAATTTTCGCCAGGTTCATAAATGATAAAACAAAACACAAAGGCGATAAGACTCCATCCTTATGAAATCCAATTGTCCTCTTAAAGAGAAAACAAAATTTAGTTTGAAAGTGAGGTGACTGATGGCAGAAATTGAAACAAATTGTAAAAAGAATTATTTGTGATTCCGCCGAACAACATGGACAAACAAATTACATGACAACAGAAAACAAATATTAGATTAAAAAAAACAAGGATAACAAAAACAAAAAACCTGTTTACCCCCTAAACTTACTAGGATTCATATTAAAAATGATGCACCACTTAATCCACATGTGCACAATGTAACCTTTTCCACACAACTATCTATTCCCTCCACCCTTAAGGTTAAGAAAAAACATAATAGGAAAGTTAGCATGATATGTAACTTGTAAGTATAAAAAAAAAAAAAGAGCTCATTCCTGTAGGTCAAAAATAAAGACACCATGCTCTCTCAACAGCTCAATCGGCAAACATGTAGCTCATCCCACCCCTGGAACATCACCACAGGCACAGCAGCTCTCCTGAAGCCCAGCTGCCACAGAGTACCCCGCCGCAGGAGACCCTGCCATGCCAAACCAGCGCTTCAGAGGTGTCTGACGATGCCCACACTCACTTCACTAACACACGTCACTGTCCATTACAATCGCCTCCCGAATCCACTGACTTTGACACCCTAAATGTGTGAACCAAGAAGACGATGACTCGATACACGTTACCAGTATACAAAGATGAGATCTAACAAGTCTGACAGAGGTGCAAATCACGCTCTAGATCCAGAAAGCTGAGGCAGCCCGCCGTTTTTTGCAGGTAATCCAACCCACTGTTTGAAGACTCCATGTGTACCTGACTGCGATATAATCAGCCTGAGCTCAGCCAAATCAAAGCAAGTCTTGTGCGACTCCTCATGCAGGCTCCGTGTTGGGTGATGAAAAAAGGGCACCTGACGCTGACCAGCGCCCTCTGGCACGTCAGATTCACTGGCAGGTGCAGGTGCGCTGTGTCGCGTATGTCAAGTCTGCGTACAGTGCAGACTCTTAGTCTTACCACAATTTTCAGGTCGCTATCCAAGCAACAGCGAGCGGAAGCCATAACTGGATTTGCCAAACACCAACTGTCTGGCCCAACAGGACAGTTTGCGAACCTTAATAAATCTCAGCCCTTATATACTTGTTTCCCTGCGTTGCAATGTCAAAGGATCACAAGCGTCAGTGTGCATGTGTATCCTGTGAGTGTGGACACCAAGAGGCACCGCCGAAGTGGCCGGTCCTCTGATGACATTACTGGTCCCTGACTGTGACGCTCTAACTGCCACCACTGATGTCATGACTGCCACCACTGATGTCATAACTGCCACCACTGATGTCATGACTGCTGTCCATGCAGCCAAGATGTTGTGAAAATCTTAACTCTGTCAAAATAGAACAATAAAGTTTGCCGGTAAATGATACCAATGACCCTAACAAACAAAGCTTCAATCACACACAGACAAAGTAGTACTATCTGGCATCAAATGCATAAGCTCACTGCTTCTTATTTCCCATAGGACATAAGTTTTCTTCAAAACAGATTTCAAAATTTCCCAAAGGGCACAATTTTTGTTCAAAATCGATTTAAAAATTTCCTATAAGACATAATCTTTGTTCAAAATTTCCTATAGGACATAATTTTTGTGCAAAATAGATTTCAAAACTTCCCACAGGGCATGATTTTTCTTCCAACAGTGATTTCAAAATTTTCCATAGGGCATAATTTTTCTTCTAAATACAATTTCAAAGCAGTTTCGTTTACGCTTGCTATTGACAACATGTACTAAATTTGCCGACATCATGATCCGGTTAACGAGAAAATTCACCTCTTCAAACCAAAATCAAACCTCTGACAAGGAGACCAAAACTTTCTTCTCAATCTTAACACCGTTAACACTTCCACTCATCAACTATTTATCCAAAGACCACTTCAACTTCCGTTCATAAACTATGTGTTTAAAGACCACCTGCTTTACTTTGCATCAGACAAGACTGGAGCCTGAGGGAGCATGGCCTAAGCTGTATCTCATCCAACACAGGTCTGAAGCACCAACGGGTCATGCAGTGCACGGGTTTAAAGTGGAGCTTTGCCCTGAGCCTAATATCATGCGACATGCCTTAAAACAATAAAGGTTTGAAATAGACTCGATATCTGTTACGCCTCTTATGAGTTCGAATGTCTTTGCTAACAAAAAAGAGATCTATCTTCAGACAAGTCCAAGATGAAAAAAAAAAAAGCCAACAACTTAAAAAAAAAAAAAAGTGTTAACAATTCAGTACACCGCTAACTTTTCCCTCCTCTTACATTCACAGAATTGATCACGTTGCATTCTTCACGACCTTCCAACCATCCTGAAGGTTGGTCAAAAATCATTATGATCAACACCAACGCTCCTCATTTTCTTTCAATTCATCGATTTGGGAAATTAAAAAGTAAAAAAAAAAAAAAAAAAAAAATCAGAACACAGAGCCTAAATCAGCGCAATCTCCAGGCTGCAGCATTTTCAATAGCATGAAGCCATCAGGTCACTCACAGGAGGCAACCCTGCACTGCTGCTCAGCTGCTTCCTGCGCCATCTCATGACACTCATGGCTCTCCCCTGGTATGTGAACTCAAAATGAGCTAACAGTAGACTGATGGTGATACAGTGATGGCTCCCCACATGTGGACAGAAGCAGAGCACTGCAGCTACAGTGAAACTTGCCAAGTCCTAGTTCTGCAAGGAGGATGTAGGGATGAACAGCTCC
Organism: Conus canariensis; assembly: GCA_033310375.1. NCBI lineage: Eukaryota > Metazoa > Mollusca > Gastropoda > Neogastropoda > Conidae > Conus > Conus canariensis. Next base: position 7,090,258 of record CM065747.1, read on the forward strand.
GAGGCAACTATACAGAGAGTTTAAACATGACAGACAGAACACCAAACGACTGTGCATACAAAATCAAGCGAAGTAACTCAACTAATTCTCTTCTTTTTTTTTTTGGTCTCGTTATACAGATCTGCTTTACAACTGCGTAATGTGCCACAGACTAAACGCATCAATGTCAAAAGAAGTGATCAGAACTTGCTGCGAACGTTGCTTTCTGTCTGCTTTGAAACCTCTTTCAAAGGAAAAAAAATCAAACAAACACTCAAGACTTTTCTGTCACACAATGCAAACATGACCGCCAAGTGGTCCTGAGCAATCACAATGACAACAGCCTGGCCAAACATCAGTCTACGGATAAAACGTAAAAAAAAGAAAAAAAAAGGATTCTGTAAGTTTTCTACTTCTACAAACAAACAAAAAAGAAATGAAAGAAATTTCATCTTTGCAAACCAGTTCATTACACTCATGAGTTCACCACTGATTCTCTACCCATGGCGACACCATGGTGATTTCCAACAGCTCAAGTGTCAAGGCGGGTAAGAGAGTACAAAACACACCACTGAGAAGACAGGACAAAAACAACATCCAGTAAACATTTTGGAGATGCTCCTCAGTGGCCCATTTGCACCAACACAACACTACTGATGTGCAGAACATTCATCCATGAGAAATTGGAATGCATAGTTGCACCTTGAAAAACAGAAAGAAAAACTCATCCGAGACCGTATAATAAGGACACAAGGTACAAAACATGATGACAAACTCACATTGCTTAAAGCATGCACAGACTTCAGTAAAATTCACACAAGCTACCAAAACATGATGTCAATCTCACATTTAAGTAGCCACAGATTTCAGCAAGATAGGGACATTAGCTACCAAACATGATGATAATTTCACATCAACACACACAGATTAAAATGTGTGCACATGTATGTACACACACACAATGCATGCATACACGCACACACACGCACCGATACACACATACACATACAGAAATACATCCAATTTAAAATTGCAAATGGCTGGATACACAAAAAGAAACAAAAATCCCAATGACTATGTTATTCATCTGTTAGACAACGATAATCTTAATTGTCTTGAAATTTGCCTTCGGCTGCCAGCCTGAAGGTCCCCCAGGGACATGTGCACACACGGCTATCATCATAGTACCACGTTAAAAATCATAGCCTGTTGCAGCCTTCACTGCACTCTGAAGGCAATATCACAGAACCTCTGACTTTGGTCAGATCAGGGAGTAAACAGAATGCAACCTCGACAGTACCAGACCTTGTTTAGACACTTCCCAAGCCCTGATCCCACTATTCCAGTGACTGGCATTCATGATACTCGGTCCTTGTGGAACTGTGTCCACAGACTGCGGACGAGACCACTCGAGTGGGAGAGAGTAAGTGCTCTTGTATTGGCCCTGGAGTAATGCTCAACTTTTCAGCGAGACACTCAAAAGCGCAAAGTTGTTTTGATTATCGATTGTGTGACTCACGAGTAACGCATGGTCGGTAAGAGGCATCAAAACGATGGACCAAAGTAACAATGCAGCATGCTTTGATACACCAAGTACCAAACCTCCTTCTGGCAACAATGACTGCTTATCAAACAAGAAGCCAAAGTGAGTGAGCACCCTCTCCCTGAGGGTGACTTGGGAATTTGTTGCTGTTTTACACACCGGAAACCTAACCAAATTTGTAATTGTCAACTGTGAACGAGACCAAAGAACTAGCACAAGAGCAGAGCCTTGTTCCTGGACAAAGTTTGTTGGAGGAAGTGTCTTGTTGAATCTTCTGAAGAGGCCTTAGACAAGTTAGAGAGGAGACCTGAAGCTGTGTAGATCAGGCACACCAGACACAAGGCGCTGCCCACCTCCTCTCCATATAGATCTTGGTTCATGCTGAGCATTTCTAATGTAGCCACAATCCCTCAAACGTAGACAAGGATCATAGAATCTTTAACGTGTTCTCTGATCTTCTGGGTGTGCATACTATTACTCACAAAGGGGGATCAGCAGCGAGTCCAACATCTGTCGACCCGGGAGATGGGAGAAATCCCACCTGTTCAATACCTCACCCACCGCCAGCTGCTTAGAGTCGAACCCACCACCACCCAATCCAGACCCAAGTGTTCTACGGACCTGACCATCACTCCTGGTCTGTATCACTAAAACCCTATACATGTATTAAGGCAAAACAAAAAAAGGGAAACACCTTTTCTCATTAACTATGAATATACTACACGCTCACTTCAGAAGGTATTTTTCCAGTACTGATGAATTATGAGCATACTTCTTGTAAACCAGTGATCAAAAGACACAATAACTAACAAAAAAGAAAAAAAAAAATGTTTAAGCGTATGATTATGTATACGTTGTCCTCAGATGGTTTCTTTGCCATCTCATTTTCCGTGCCCCCCCCCCCCCCCCCCCCCCAGTGGCGTTATTCCACTGCCACTCATTCTTCCTCCTCCTTACTCACAGTCACACACACACATACCAAGTTGATTCAGTCGCAGCCCTAGTAATGCAACCACCATGGTGGAATCTTATCCGAGGCCCTCATCATGAAGAGAGAAGATACTGCCCTGCCGCTGAATCACTTTTGTGATGTCTAACAACGCCTGTTCTACTCGAACATAAGCAACACAGCAATGACTGACACGACCCGCCCACCCCCTCCCCCAAACAAACCGTTTTGTCACTGTGCCAGTGCCAGTGAGCCTGCCCCTGTGGAGGGTGTGTCACCATCCAACACCAATCCCCATGAACTTAAAATGATACCGACAATTTAGACATGAACCCACCATGGGGGGCCAGGGCTGCGTCAAAGGAAACTGAACCTTGAAGCTCCCTGCCTCCAAGTCCGCGACATGGACCACTGAACCATGATGGCTACCATCTGTCACATTCCTTCCAGCTGAAGGGCAAACATTCCTGATCATTCCTGATCCATGTTTTAAGATTTTTTTTAAAAACACACACACACACACACAAACTACGAAGAGAGAAAAAAAAAAACATGGAAAAGAAAAAACTCTTCCCCTGCTCTGTCATGAAGAAACATTTTCATCACACAGGTCCCGCAGATGAACTAAAAAAAAATTCCAGAAATTTTAAGCCCCTACCCTGCAAGGTTCACACAGAATTCTTTATGAAACAAAATTTTTAAAAATCCAAAGTCAGTAGCAGACGATCTATAGGGATGAGGACACTTTTGGCACAAAAACTCCACGCTGACTTTTTTGAAAAATCATATCATTGATCTTCTGTATTTTGTGATTTTCTCACCAAAATGTAAAAAGCTCTGATGACATTTTCATTGTCAAGCACTCTGAGTCTGAGGTGATTATAAGCAACAAAGTCCAAATTTCAAATTTTCTGGAAAAGGTCCTCAAACTTAAACAATTTTGTCTGAACCCTGCAAAGGGTTCCCAACACACCCCCCCCCCCTTCTGCCCCCAACCAGTGAAATTTCGAAGCTTGCTTTCAAAATGGAGCAACCTGATGCACATCTTGAGCATACACTGCTGGTATATCATCCACTTTTCGGTCCAGCCAAAACCAGGACCATATTGTTCCTGCAGCTTTTGTCAGTGTCTTTCACTTCAGCTGTGTCTTCCTGAAGCAAGACGTCACATCATGATATTATTCAGCCTTTCCATAAACAAAATGGCAATCGACGCTGCACCGGTGAAGAAGTTCAAATCCGATTTCATGACATCAAAGTGTCTGCTACTATATCTAGAATACATCAAGTGCTCTATGGATTCCATTGCCACCTTTTTCTTTTATCCTGATGTTTGTCTTTTTTTTTTTTTTGGATGGGGGAGGGGGTGGGAGGGGTTGTGTGGGAGGGGTGGAGAGGGGGTGGGGTGGAGAGGGGGTGAAGGGGGAGGGAAGATTTTTTTTTTTCTCATGAATTCTCACATTCACATCTGGCGGAAATCCATGAACTGACTGAGACAGATGTGCACATTGCCAGTAGCAGGAAATAAGTCACCACCTCCTTCTTTTTCTTTTGTTGTTGTTGCTTGACAGCTTCTTCTGTTTCTTTTGCAAATGAAAATTCACACCAAAGTTCTGTGATCTTGATAGTGTGACCTCTGACCTGTCTTCATACGGCCCTAGAGAGAAAACAAAAGTGTCTTCAATATACAGGAGAAAACTTCCAACAACAAAAAAGAAAGTCAGCTTATGGTCTGCCCAATTTCCTATTGTAGCTTGTGTGTGCACACAAGACATCTGCATTCTACCAAAGTAATAACTTTGGCACATCACAAGTTCATGGCATAGTGCCAAAGTTATAACTTTAATTCATCTGCGATTCAGTCAATACTGGATTGCCCAACAGAAACCTGATAAGAAACTGAATGACACTTTTCATCGTCAGAATTATCGGAGAACAGTTTAAAAAAAAATGTTTACCTATCAAAATCTGGGATTTTTTTTTTCAAAATCCAACCACTGGCATGCCAATTAATGATGTGGAAATGGTTTTCAATCAAAAACTGAAAATAACACCCTCTCATACAAATTTAGGAACTGGTGGAAAAAGTGACCAGAGTGCAAACACACTGATCTCAGGGTGGAGGGTAGTATGTGATCCAATGTACAGCAACTGGATGACCTCTGAACCTACACTCACACCCACTCCTCCCCCTGCATCTTTTTTCCACTTAGATGTGCAAAACAAAAAAATCCAAGTGTTTTATTTGGTATGAGTAAGAAAATGTTTAATTTCATTGAAAACCCACACTCACTGACCTGGGGTGGTTTTGTTTCGTCCCACAGTCAGTAAAGAGATTACGCAATCAACTGCACACACACACACACACACCACACACTGCATGTGCATAGTGTAACTTCACACAATCTGGATCCACAAGTTCACTCATGCCCCAAAGGGCTAAAACCACCGGGTGGGGGGGGGGTGGGGGGGGGAGTCTGAAGTCTTCTGGTTTGAGCATATGATATGGAATCCTGTTTTCTTTCACATGAAGAGTGCCAGATCTTCCGTGAAGATCGCAGAAGTACAAGAGGCAAAGCTCAGTTCCATGTGCACCTTCCCGGTGAGCCGCAGAAAGTCACCTCCCCAATAAAACACTTTTCTGTTTCTCTCCCCTTGCTCACCACGTCTTAATTCGACATCTTTCTACACTTTTTTGTTGTTGTTTGGTTTTCCGCTGGTTTTGTTTGTCCCGTCCAAACAGTTATTTTGCTCTGACCTTTTTAGCATTCATAATACTGATGATAGAACTGCCACTGTTCCCTCTCTCTCTGGCTCCCTGTACTTCAGCAGTATTCCTATGGCACACGGACACTGAACACCGCTGTACATCTTAGGTACAGATGCACCAACAACCAGATCACTCGAGTCCACAAAAACGGCTACACACAGAGTAAAAATCGCAGTACATGGATGGGGGAGGCGAAGGGGGGTGTGGGGAGAGGGAGCTTTTGCATAAAAAACAAGAAACACCAGTTCCACGCCCCCCCAAGTCCACAGCACTTTTGGTTAACACAAGCCTTCATGTCTTGAAAATCCAGAGCATGAAAGGTTCATTCAAGCAAAACAGTTCATTCACATTATCAGGGCATGCTCAACCATATACACCACCTCCAGCCATAAACGTGATACTAAAACTGCCGTCATCAGTCAATGTCGTCCAGACCCATGGCATTTCCTGAGCTCCCTCCATACGCTGGCTGGCAATGTTCCACGGGTCTGGCGTTCGAAGAGCGCTGAAAACGAGGCTGCTGCGGTACACGTTCTGGTTCAGAGGCCGGCATGTGGTTTCCACAATGATCACTTGGACGCACATCTCCAAACGGTGCGATGTAGGGCCGCTGACCTCGCAGACCTGACCCCCCTGGTCCTGCCATGAAAGGAACGGAAGGCCTGGGCTGTGAGGCGAAGCGGGGCTGAGACCCAAACAGAGGCTTGGCCAAGAACGCAGGCTGGGAATCGAACCGCGGCCCAGCCACAAACTGAGGCCTGTTGAATGAAGCGGGGTGACCGCCCCTTGGGGGAATAAACCTGGGCCCTGAAGCTGACTGGGGCTGGACCTGGCCATAAAAGGCCGGGTTGGTACTGGGATCCTGAGGGCCTCCCGGAGGTGCCTGGTGAAAGCTAGGCGCAGGGATTCCAGGCAGGGCGTTAAACCCAGGGGGCGGGAATCGTCCCGCTGGTTGCGGGCCCTGGTTTCTCACACCACTGTTGCTGCCAGACAGAGGACGCAGAGGACGGGGGGGCATGGGGGGTTGAGACGAGCGAGCACCCTGGGGTCTGGGGGGCTGTCCATCCATAGACCGACCGACTGACGATGGCCAACCATGAGCAGAGCCATCCGATTTGGGACGAGGGCCTGGCTGATGATCATCGTAGTTTTGTTCAGATCTGGAGTGGTCTGGACCCTCTGCCCAACTCCCCTCATTTGAGGAGTTGTGGGACGGAAATGGCTGCTTTGCCTGTTGTGGTGATGCTTCCCTGTAGCCATGATGATCAGCATTCTTGGGCAGGGATTCAGAATCCTGATACACATTGCTGTTTGAACGGTCTCCATTGAAAGACTCCCGATTACCTTGACCACCATAACCTCTCATACCTTGACCTCTGTTGCCCCTCTCAGCATAACCCCGACCTCTCTGACCTCTCCCACGGGGGTTCCCTTGACCTCTGCCACCCCTGTAGCTGAAGTCTTGTGGCCCATACCTTGCTTGGCCTGATCCATGAGGATAACCCCATCCCCCATGGCTTGGACCACCGTAGTCTGGAAAGACTCTCTCCTCAAAAGATGAGGGTGTGGGGAGTATGCCACCACCGTATCGACCTCGTCCATTCTGACCGGCGGAGTTACGGGGAGGGGGCTGATGGAACCCTTCATGATCTCTCCGTGGGTCTCTGCCGTTGCCACGGCTCCTGCTGCTGGGTGTGCCTCTTCTGATGCCACCGTAACCACGGTTGTTGTCGGGGATTCTCTGTCTGTCAATCAATTAACAGGTCAGACGGATTACTGTCCAGCAAATCATGATTTTCATCTCAGGGTTTTCTGAAAACAGGATGACAATAAAAAACTCGTAAAACCTACCCTTCGATCGACATGTCTGAAAGATTAATAACATCGTTAAAAACAAACAACTACAAACAAAATATTAACAAAAAAGAAAACAAACAACTACAAACAAAATATTAACAAAAATGATGGTCCTACATGGCTTCTAAAACTGAATGACACAAAGATCATCCTATTCGGTGCCTGAAACAAATAAAACTTTGAATCAAGATTGTCCCGTTTATCCTCTGTTATAGAAATTGAATTATGATCATCCAGTTTAGCCAATGAACAAAACAAAACAAAAAAAATCTAGACAATCTTTAGTGGACCCTGAAAAAGAACAGTACTAATTCAAGGTCATCTTAATAAGTTCTTAAAACAAGAAACAATGAAATTAAGATCATACCGCTGTGTTCCTGAAACTAACAAAAAGGACAACAAAGAACCATAGATATCCTTTGTAGCCCCAGAAATACTAAATTATGTATCAAACCCATCCTGTTTACCTCATGAAAGGGAAAACTGTGAATCAAAATCATTCTGCTTAGCCTATGAAACAGAAAATGCTGCATTTGAAATCATCCTGCTTCATCCCTGAAACAGAAAACTATGAATAAAGATCATTCTGCTTAGTCCCTGTAAGAGAAACCTATGAATCAAAATCATACTGCTTAGCTCTGAAACAGAAAACTATGAATCAAGTTCACACTGCTTAGCTCTGAAACAGAAAACTATGAATCATGGTCATCCTGCTTAAGGCCTGGAATAGAAAACTATGAATCATGGTCATCCTGCTTAAGGCCTGGAATAGAAAACTATGAATCATGGTCATCCTGCTTAAGGCCTGGAATAGAAAACTATGAATCATGGTCATCCTGCTTAAGGCCTGGAATGGAAGACTATGAATCAAGACAAACTATGAATCAAGACAGTCTTGTTTACGCTGAATGAAGACCATCTTCCTTAACCCCTAAAACGGAAAAATTATGAATCTTCAGGATCCTCTTGCTCAAGGTCATCCTGCTTTGCTTTGAAACAGGAAACTCTGAATCAAGATCATCTTGCCCAGCCCTTGAAGCAGAAAACTATGAATGAAGATCACCTTGCTTTTACCCCTGAAATGGAAAACTAGGAATCAATATCTTCCTGCTTGGGCCCTGAATCAGAACACTTCGAATTCAAATCATGCTGATTAGCGCCCCCTACACACCCACCCTGACAATGCATTCAGATCATCCTGCTTTGGGATCAGACGAGATACTTCACTCTGCACAGCCCTGATTCTTTGATCCTGACTCCACCCATCCTCAGTCCAGCTGTCACTGATCGAGACGGTGGGGTTGCTTTCCACAAATGCAGAAAATGGGGGATGGGGGAAGGGGGTGGGGGAGAGGAATCGAATCGACTGAATGGTCAGAATCATATAAGGCCCGATCATACTGCTGCAGAAGGGAACAAGTGTCAGCCTCTGGACGGACAACACAGCCCGGCAGACCTATGAGATAAAATGCCAACCTGACAAGACATCTTGTGCAATGTGTGCCCTCAGTAAGAGACAACGTGAACAGAACTCCGCACCTGGCCTGGTTGTGCACCACATTTTAACAGAATTTTGTACCTCGTTGGCCACAAAAATTTGGCCAAACAGTGTCAGCTAGCTGGCCACATCTTTACGAGAGTTTGACACAGCACAACATATGATGTCATATTGTGAATTAAGAATGTGCTGCTTAGCTCCTGAAATAAATAATTAGGTATGACTTGAGACCATCATGCCATAACTCCTGAAACAAAAAAACAAAAAAATGAGCCACTCATTAACCCATTCACTGCCTGAAAATATTACAAACAAAGGCTTTCCCAGTGCCAGGGAAATCTAATGATTTGGGGGTAATAATTAACAAAAAATTCTAGCTCAGAAACTACAAAAGATATAAAAATGAAATATATATAATTTTTGAAGGAAATTGAATGAAGATTTTGAATCTGGGCTTCTTTTGTTTTAATTTTGATAATAAAAAAGTATTTAGGCATTTTAGATTTAGATTTGGATAGATTTTTTTGCACGATCAAAAACATATGTATTTACCACTACATCTTCACATCCAAACAAGAACACAAAGCAAAAAAGTTGAAAATAAAGTTTGTATTGTCACACTACACCTGTAAATGAAAGTAAAACAGTTTAGAAGTCTATCAAGACGCTCACACTCTAAGCAGACAGATCAGTCCACGACCATGCCCCCCTCTCCCCACCACGCCCCCTTGCTGGACTTCAACCCTCTCTTTCACTGCTCCTCTTCTCCTACCTTTCCCTCTGCCCCGTGCCACGCCGCGAGCAGGCCACGCTCCCCTCTTGCGCTGACTATCACGTCACTGACCACTGGCACACAGTGCAGAGTATACACTAGGCGAGCTCGTTCGACGCTGGCGAGCCGTCAGCTGAACACACACTGAGGTCACACAGCCCGACTCAATAACTGACGAATATGGTCGGCAATTCCATCACTATCATCATCTCACCTTCATGCTCGAGTGAGTCGTTGAATAAAAGATTATTGTCTTTGTCAAAAATCATTAGCAGAGCCTGCTCAGCTGTGTCAATACGTTGATTTGGTCGCTGCGCTTGTCGAAGGTTGCGCCGCCATCTTTGCAAGCGAGATGAAGTGCTGGCTGGTCATCCAGTCAGTGATGAGAATAAATGGGCTTTCCCCTCACGTGCGGTCATTTACATATCATTTTAATACTACAGACATATAAGGCTTACTACGCACACTCTATTTAAGTCCGTTGATAGAAATAGTAACGAATGAAAATTCAAGAAAAATGCATGACGTCAGTGGACGGCCCTTAGGCACTGGGAAAGCATTTTTAATGCGGCGTCAGCTGACGGCTTAAAGGCACTCTACGGGTTAAGACTTCAGATCATTCTGCTTCAACCTGAAGACAGAACGCTGTTAAAGAAAATTAAATACTATAGCCTTAACTCAATGCAGACGTATCTGCCACAACCGTGACACGATGAGACGCACTATTTTCGGTATTTTTACAAAAAATATACAGACAGAACCAAACCCAATACAACAATAAATATTATGTTTTTGAAAACTTCAAATCATGTTCTTTTAGAAAAAAAATACTACAGTCCTGTGCTCAGTACACACTTCAATCGCCACTGGTTTGAAAAGTGTAGGCAAACAGCTATCAGCAAAAACTTTTTTCTCTACGTAAGTATGGATGAAAAATCAATATGATCATAACTGTAGTCAACACAATTTGTAGCAAACACATAAAAACAATTATCTTTCACACACACAGCTGTGTGCATGGTCTAAACCTCAAACAGAGAGCTGCTGTCACATATTTGAAGAAAAAAATGCAAAAATTTCATCATCATTTGGTACGTGCAACTCACCATCGTCACTCATATCCTCTCTGTCCGATTCGGCAAGTTCGGAAAACAGTTTGGAAAAGTTTGACAAGTTCAGAAAACAGTTCCAGTTCTTCATTTGATCACTCTTCCATTATTCTTTAATTACTTCTTGAAATAAGATGTTTCTGTTCGCTACGACTCGCTGACGCTTCGGTGCCGACAACATGATGAACACGGGCAGCCAGAGTTATCTCCAGCTACCCCATAATATGAGCGAAAAAGTAGAATCAAACGCGAGATAATACACCAAGGGGGAGTACCACCTAATAGAGGAGATCCTCAGCTTTCTGTAGATACGATTGTTTCCCTGAGACCGCACAGCTGCATGCGAAAATTCGAGTAGATCGTCAATCACCTGGCGGGCGACGTGTCTGTGCGAAGCACTCAACCTGTCGTCGGCCAGGTGATCGACGAGGCACCAATGAGTTAAGAGAAAACTACACATTAACTTTCTTTTCACTCTGCTCTGAAAGAGAACACTGCTCACAACTACCCTTCACTTTAACCTGAAAAAAAACAACAACAAAAAAACAGTATACAAAGTCTTACTTGATTATGGCCACAATCCTGTAGGGAAAAAAGAAATCTGTCGTATAACATTCACACAAAGCGCTGTGCATAATGCCTTTAAGGAGAGATGACCTCTGTGGGGTCAGCAGACCACACTCGACATGAGAGAAGGCTGCGAACAAAAAGGCATCATATCCATCCTTCATGCTTTACGCTAGCGGCGACTGTTTCAGCGTCCCCTCCACATCCATACCTGCTGCGAGTTGTTGTCAGTCTCGAGACTAATCAATTTCATGGTTGAGGGAGGGGTGTTGTTGCTTCTTAGACATGGCAGCAGTCTTCCTCTGATCAGGGCTGCCTGTTTGCCCAGGTTCCACACTAACTGCTGTGAATATGGAGTTACACTGCTGTGGATATGGAGTCACACAGGGTGGTTCAGAACACGGACACCATCACTTCACAGCTAGGCACTAACTGCTGTGGACATGGTGTCACACAGGGTGGGTCAGAACACGGACACCATCACTTCACAGCTAGGCACTAACTGCTGTGGACATGGTGTCACACAGGGTGGGTCAGAACACGGACACCATCACTTCACAGCTAGGCACTAACTGCTGTGGACATGGTGTCACACAGGGTGGGTCAGAACACGGACACCATCACATCACAGCGGCACAGCCTCTCTTCTGCCGGAATGACTCATGGTGACCCCACCGACCTAGATCTCTCAAGGACACCGCTGCGACAGAACGATCCCGGATGTGACTGTGTATGTGGAACCAGAATGGACCAACTAGGAGCCCTGTGGCGACATGTAGATGAGACAAGAGGGACAACAATATGGAATCCAGGATGTGCTGACGCTTTGCTTCATGTCTACAGCTCTGAACCTGACAGGGCAAGACAGCATCTCCTGATTTTACACAGTCAATCAGCCTGAAAGAAAACTTTGGCATAATATACGAAGCATAAAAAAGAAAGTCATAACTGTCCTGGAATTTTTCTAAAGAATGGTTCCTTTCATGAAAGGAAACAATTTCGCCCATAATGTAGTTAACACGTGAAAGACATAAGACATGAAACACGACAAAAAAAACCCGCAGTATCTTACCTATGCTCCTCTTCATCGGGAATGTCAAAGTTGCTGGTGTTGTGGAAAGGAGCGGGCTTCGTCAGACCTCCGATACCTGTGGCATCTTTGGTGACAAAGTCCCCCGACTCGTCCAGAAAGAGATCTTTGTCGAAGTCTGCGTACAGACGCTCGATCTCCTTCTTCTCCTCCTCCTCCTGTCGCTTCCTGGCCTCCTCTTCCTCCTTCACCTGAGAGCGAAGACACATTCACACACGTACACACACAAAGAAATCAATGACTGCTCTCAAGAAATCACCACTTCTGCGACAGACCGAGACGGTTCCACAACCACAGAATTCTACGTCGTTCTGTTTGGCAGTGGGCAAGTGTTGCTTGTGCTTGAAAAAAAAAACGTTGTAACAAACCGATTTATTGCGATTAATTCATGGGTATTGTGTGGCTTTAACTTTTTACCTTCCTTACAGACTGAAACACAATCTGAGGTAAGCATATTAAAGACATGAGGTGGCCCAGTGAACAGAAAATGTTCACACCTATTGTGTTCCAATGTCCCTTCACAAAGAAGATTTCAACCGATTCACAAACAGTCAACAACAGTTTTGAAGACGATTTCAAAGCCATTGTTGCTAACCATTCACTTCTTTTCAGTGCTGAAAAAGTTATTCTTGGAGATCATATTGGGACAGTTCTATAATCTGTCCGTTTATGGAAAGTTTATGTAGAGACTGTTGCTATGTTAAGGGTCTTTTTTTGTTTGTTTGTTTGTTTTTGGGTTGGCACTGAAAGAAATACTGGGAGAAAGGGGACATGTCCATGCTATAATAAGCCATTTGTATAACTGACAATATCAGTTTTAACATCTGTCTGAAAATGCTCTTTTGCTAAATAACATTAAACAAAACAATACAAACATGCATGCATGCACTTCTTACCCACACTACCACAAAGATGGTATACCCTAACCATCTTTTTTTTTCTGCCTGATCTTCAGTACCCCTACACTGAGGAATAGCAACTATCCCTGGAATTCCTTCAGTCTGGATTTTCAGACACTATTTCCACCTGCCATTCATTTTTTTTCTTTTTTTTCAGGCTTTCCCCCTGCGGTCCATCCATTTTGCAAACAAGACCAGAACACACAGTCACTTGCACATCCTGATCCTGAAATTAATGGCAGACCTGCCTCTTCCACACTGTTATCCTACAATTAACCAAAGACCTGACCACAGCAGATACTGACCTTACAAACAACTACAGATCTCACTATTATTGATACTACAAACTACAAACATCTACAAACTGAAGACTCTGGGCACTGACTCTAAAAACATCTAGAGACCTTAACGTTGTAGAAACTGACCAGACAAATCATCGTGTGAAATTTGAAGAAGCTCAATCCTGCTGATTTCAGATTGTTCTGCTTAGAGGCACACTAAAAAAAAAATCACAAATAGAGTAACAAATCTAAACACAATCCCCTGCTCACTGGTACATCATCTGTGTGCAGGATCACCATTCAAAATTTTGACATGTGTTTCTAACCCTCTAAGTGTCACTCCAACCTGCATTGCCATAACCAGATAATTACTGTTGAGCCTTATTCTGTATGTCAATGCTGACCCTCAATTTCATTCCTATACAGGTTATTTGACAAGCTCTGGGCTTTTGTCAATGATATATAAGGGCAAACTGCCCTTCCTAAATTGGCTGCCACGACCACACTAAAGGATGGATTTCAGATTTTCAATAGTCATGTCAGCAACAACAATATGCTAGGTTTTAACCCCCCCTTTTTTTTTTTTTTTTTTGGGGGGGGGGGGGGGGGGGCAACAATACAGACATACGCACCGCAAATTGTATCCACTTGTAGATTCATTTTCATAAAAATTTCAGAGTGATTTAGACCCGTGGCATTACTTGGTAATTTCTTTTTAAAAAAAAAAGAAAAAAAAAAAAAGTTTCAAAGGTTAAAATTGCCTTTGGGCTCTAAAAGATTACTTTCATGGTTGCAGGAATATCATGAAAAATAAAGACAGTTAAAAAGCTAATCAATGCACATAAAAGTCGCAGTGCTTACGTCCAATGGAAGACTATTATTTTTTTTTTTTTTAAATTCTAAAACCTTTACCCGTCTCTCTTCTCGGAGGCGACGAGCCTCCTCCTCGATTTCTAGCTCTTCCTGCCTGCGTCGCTCTTCAGCCTCTCGCTCCTCCTTCTCCTTCCGCGCGGCCTCCTTTCTGGCCTTCTTCTCCTTTTCTCTCTGCATGCGCTCCTGAAGTTCCTCCCCCACCTTCTTCCTCTCCTGTACACAGCACACACATTACCAGGGGAAATAATCAGGGCAAGAAGGGGCACAAAAAAAAAAAAAAAAGCAAAAACAACAAAAGAGAAAAATACAGTAAAACAGAGAGATGGCACATGATTTAGGCAGGAAAACGGGGAACAGGGGCATACAAAATGGGACAGGGAAGGTGGAGGACACAAGAGCAGGATGGGGACAGGTTGTACGAGAGGGCAGAAGGGACGGGGAGGAGTGGAGGGGGGATAGACCACTACAGAAAGGGGAAGGAAGGACAAGAGGGGCAGGGGAGGGGGGGGGGGGGGGGGGGGGAACAGTCTCACTGAGAGGCATTGGTGGTAATGCAGAAGACAGACTGCCCCAAGTAAAATGTCATTCATTCTGACATGGAGGAATTCAACAACAAAAAAAAAAAAAAAAAAAAAAAGGAAGGAAAAAGATACAAACAGCACAGCTTAACAACTAACAACAACATGAAAACTTAAAGCCATCCTGTTTGCACCGCTAAAGTATGACGATGATGTCAACACAAGATCCAACTAGCACGGCTCATGACACAGTAAAGTTAACTCTCCGAGTACTGAATAGAGGCCGTCATTACTTCCCTTGGTTCCTGAGTTCTTTACAGTACTATTCCTTTCATTCCTGGGTTTCTGGGGGAAATTTCAGTATAAAAGAAGTGCTTGTTTGAACCCAACTTTGGTTTTCCTTACATCTAAAAAAAAATATTCATTATTATTGCTACCTAGAATTAGACCTAGTCTCCCAACAAAAGAAAATACACTACTCACTCGTAGCTTTTGACAGCCATCTGGCCATCTTCCTCAGCGATGCTGTTGCTGACTGAGTGAACTCGATTCAGATCACGCGACTATATATTCATTATTATATACCATTGTATGCAGAATTGAACATGGATTTTCCTGAGAGTCAAAGACTGAACTCGAGTCCGTGCTGCGACAGACAGACGATGACAAACATGACATTTAGAGTGTCACATGTAAACAAAGACAGACGAAGCAAAACCACCACACACACTTATAAAACATAAAACCGGGAAACTCAGAAACTTTCTCATGGGAAGGGGAAGCCAGCGCTAGCTTTATCTAAATATGTCCGGCAGTACCACTAGGAGCAATTACTGGCACTTGGACGGGCTTATAAACAACCCTCATGAGATCCTCCTGCTATCGCCAAAAAAAAAAGGCCAACAGGACTGTGGGAAGGGATGGCAGCTCGCTGGTTTAGCTCCCTGTCGTAGTCAACGGTACTTTTTAGCCTCGCCGATAAAGCATGTCATATTCAAAGGGTTAATGACAACAATCATATCATAAAAAGAAGATTAAAAAAACAAAACAAAAAACCCCACAGCTGAGCTACTGAAAGCAACCAAACTACAGATCACACTCATGGAAAATCACGCCGTTAAACACAAAGGTCATACCAAACTACAGAAGATCAACGTAATACTTCAAAGTTCATGACAAAGACTGTATATAACACCAGACAAAATTGCACAGTAAAGCCAACAAAGGCCATACTACAGTTAACAAAAAGATCAAAACGATACATTAACGCTAATAACTAAATGACAAGGGTTGTATCACAGCTAATTATACAAGATAAAAACAGCACCGACAGGAGGGAAGGGAGGGAGGGGTCACACTTAACATGATCTGTAAACCCGTCTAACATCCACCTAGCAAAACAAAAATACAACGACAAAAGGAGAGCCAAATTCACCCATCACCCTCCCCATCCCCCACCCCCTTCCTCCACACCAGTCCCAAAGTTCTCTGCACACTGTTGTTGCTACAATTCAAGAACTTTCTGTCACATATTACCAAGATGAGCTTCTGCAACTTTTTATATTTCTCTCAACTGAGATTTCAATTCTTTGAAGTAAGAGTTCATGAAGTAGTACCAATATGTATTTTTTTTCTATGGGGGAGTGTGTGTGTGTGTGTGTGTGTGTGTGTGTGTGTGTGGTGGGGGGGGGGGGGGGGGGAGACAGGGATTTTTCTATGAAAATCTGCTATGGAAGCAAAGAAAAAAAAAAAATTCTGCCTAAAGAGGGACAGCTGGCATCTTAGGCTGACGTGGCTGATTCAGCGATGTCGACTCGCGTACCTGCTCTCTAACCCATTCTTCCTGACGCAGCTGTTTCGCCGACTTCTTCTCCCTCCCGGGGGGCGGCTGAGGCTTTTCATCTTTCCCCTGCACATGGGGAAAATAAACACGCACACGTGAAGGCAGGCACACGGGAAATGAACACAACTCCTACACAACTTCAAACATGACGGGAAAACAAAACGTTTTCCTGAAACGATGATCCACATCCCCCCTCCCCCCCCCCCCCCCCCCCCCCACCCTCTCTTTCTCTCTTTTTTTTTTGGTGAGGGGATGGGGAGATGGTCGGTGGGGGAAGGGCTGGCAGGAGAAGAGTCAGGTGGAGGTGTCGGCCCCATCTTCATAACCTGGCCAAAGGCCACATCAGAGCTGTATGGGGAAGACTACGTACGGTGTGATGGGGGAGAGGGACATGTCACAGTGGTGGGCATCAACAAAATAAAACTGCAGATTATCCCTCAAAGTTCTCTTGGAGAGTTTCTCACGATGAAAAAACAACAACAAAAAAACATCCAAGAACTAGCGAATTTGAAAACTTCTTTGTTGATCCTGACAGTCTCTGCACTGAAATTAGAATACTTTCCATCAGACTAGAATTCAGATTCCAGTATCACTAGGATAAAGCACAAGCCCAGGACAACGCTGAAAACTTTCAAGCATCATTACGTTTATCAAAAATCCAAATCTTGTAATGTTTAGCGGAGAACGATTTCTCTCAAAGCAAAAAAATAAAATAAACAAGGGAAAAAAAACAAACAGCAGAAGATGAAAAGTAGACCCTGCTTCTACTTTAAGTGTGAATCCACCACACACCATTTTTAGGTGTACTTTTTTTTTTCTTTTTGGACAGACTACCAAGTGTACATTTTCTATAAAATGGAGCACACAACGGACCAAACATGCATGGAAGGGGAGGGGGGGGTGGAGGTGGGAGTGTTTGTGTAACAGGTGAGAAAGAATAAAGGAAAAGAAATGGGTGATGAAGAACGGAGATGGTTACTCTAATGCCAATGAAAAGAGGGTCCTACCAGCCCCAACCCCCCCCCCCCCCCCCCCCCCCCCCCCCACCTTCTTTCCTGAAACACAATGGGTTCAACAAAGAAGCAAGTCAGGAATCATCAACTCCTACCTGCCAGTCCACCCCACTTCTCCCCCATCCATCCTCTCACCTCACAACTCCCCCCCCCCCCCCCCCCCCACCCCAAGAAACAGACCCTCCCCCCCCCATCCCCTCTCAAACAACAGCGATAAGGCGAGTCATGAACTGACCGCTCGAGGAGCGGGAGTCTCGCTCCTCTGCTGCTGACCACAGCTGGAGGGCTGAGGCGGCGCACCCTCGGCGGGCTGGTCTGCGGGGAGGGGGTCCCCATCCTCCGCACCCTTACTATCAGTATCTACCTTGCTTTCTCCGCCGGCTTCCTGGCCCGCCTTCTTCGCTGCAGCTTCTAGAACGAGGACAGAGAAACGAGAAATCATGACGTTGCGAAGCTCTGCAAATGAATGCCAGAACAAGTTTTCCCTTTTCGTTTGTGTGCATGTCTGTGTGTGTGTTTCCTGCGTGTGTCTGTCTGTCTGTGTCTGCACTCATACTTTAGGACTGATATAAGCCATGTTATGAACAATTAAACATTAAGAGTATGTGTGTTCACTCATACACTAGGACTAATATTAGCTGTATTATGAACGAGTAGACATTTGGAGTATGTGCGAGTACATGCGTGCATGTGTGTGTGTGCATGTGTATACGTGTGACTCTGTGTGTGAGTGAGTGTGTGTGTATTAATCATCTTCTGTTAATGATATAGTACATTACAATAGCGACACTACAAGTGTATTATGTGTCGAACGTCTTATCACATAACATGCACATGTATGGGTGTCTTTCCAATTATACAAGTGACAAATAGAGAGAGAGAGAGAGAGAGAGAGAGAGAGAGAGAGTCTGCTACACTTAATTATTCGCAACATGATTTTTTCGCTTTGGCATTTTTACAGCATTCTTCAAGTTTCCCATCCACGAGCAACTGATGCAGTCTAATCTTTGATGAAACAAAGTTTTCAGTTCTCATAAAGGGGACCAACTGGTAATCTGTCCAAACATTTGTCTGGAAATGCCTGATGCTAAAAGATCTGTGATCGATGATGCTGGTGACCAATATGTGCTACCTGTCTGTCAGCGACAGAGGGCGTGTTTTCGGTCGTCCACCTCGCTCCCAGAGCCGCCTCACCTGTGTCTGGAATGTCACAACTTTTCCGACGCAGCAAACTGTTTCTTTTTCTTCAACTGACAACGGATCTTTTGCAATCTAGTCTTTACACCCTGATTTTTTTTTTTTTTTTCTGCTGCCTCTTCTTTTGTACCACTCCATGCAACTCAACCCCCCCCCCCCCCCCCCCCCCCCACCTCCCCGTGCCACTCATTCCGCCTCCCCATCCAACGTTACACCCTGGCTTGTATCATCACAGCCCCAGCACCTGCAAGCTATTGGGAGAGTCAATGTGAAGTTGTTGCGAGTCAGTCCACCGGAGGAATTACTGCACAGCTGCCAAATCACTTCGGTGGAGTTGAGCAACGCCTGTTCTGATCCAACACACGCAGGACACCACCTACGAAGTCCCCTGTGATGACAGGGATTGCTAGCTCCAGGAGCCAGCGTCAGTGTGTGTCCCACCCCGATGAGCGCAACTATACCTATCCCACGACAGTCCCGATGAACTCATGAATATCAGTGACCTTGACATGAGCTCACCAAGGACACAGAGGTGGAAAAGAAATCAATACCGAGGCCACCATGAGGGCAGGGCACAGAGGGCCACAGAATCTGATATGCTGACTGATGGGCAGGGCACAGAATCTGATATGCTGATTCATGGGCAGGGCACAGAATCTGATATGCTGATTCATGGGCAGGGCACAGAATCTGAGATATGCCGATTAACGATGATAACGGTGATACTGCAGGGTTCCATTCTGGTTCTGAGACCAATGGACAGGGTGTACTCTACACCTGAAACTGACCAATGGACAGGGCGTACTCTACACCTGAAACTGACCAATGGACAGGGCGTACTCTACACCTGAAACTGACCAATGGACAGGGCGTACTCTACACCTGAAACTGACCAATGGACAGGGCGTACTCTACACCTGAAACTGACCAATGGACAGGGCGTACTCTACACCTGAAACTGACTAATGGACAGGGCGTACTCTACACCTGAAACTGACCAATGGACAGGGCGTACTCTACACCTGAAACTGACTAATAGACAGGGCGTACTCTACATCTGAAACTGACTAATGGACAGGGCGCACTCTACATCTGAAACTGACCAATGGACAGGGCGTACTCTACACCTGAAACTGACTAATGGACAGGGCGTACTCTACACCTGAAACTGACTCATGGACAGGGCGTACTCTACATCTGAAACTGACTCATGGACAGGGCGTACTCTACATCTGAAACTGACTCATGGACAGGGCGTACTCTACATCTGAAACTGACTAATGGACAGGGCGTACTCTACACCTGAAACTGACTAATGGACAGGGCGTACTCTACACCTGAAACTGACCAATGGACAGGGCGTACTCTACACCTGAAACTGACCAATGGACAGGGCGTACTCTACATCTGAAACTGACTCATGGACAGGGCGTACTCTACACCTGAAACTGACTCATGGACAGGGTGTACTCTACATCTGAAACTGACTCATGGACAGGGTGTACTCTACACCTGAAACTGACTCATGGACAGGGCGTACTCTACACCTGAAACTGACTCATGGACAGGGCGTACTCTACATCTGAAACTGACTCATGGACAGGGTGTACTCTACATCTGAAACTGACTCATGGACAGGGCGTACTCTACACCTGAAACTGACTAATGGACAGGGCGTACTCTACATCTGAAACTGACCAATGGACAGGGCGTACTCTACACCTGAAACTGACTGATGGACAGGGCGTACTCTACACCTGAAACTGACTAATGGACAGGGCTTACTCTACACCTGAAACTGACTAATGGACAGGGCGTACTCTACATCTGAAACTGACTCAGTTTGAAAGGTTCAACGGGGGTTATCATTCAGAGGTTTCATTACACCAGGTCAATTAAAATGTCCCATTTGGTAAAACACTGTCTCACATCAACCTACCACAACCCCTTTAATTAACCAACGTAGGAATCACAAGGAAGAAACACTCTGCAATGTAGAAGACCCCCTCAAGGTACTCCACTCAGAAACAATCCTGAACTCTTTCTATACTAAGGACCACATATATTTATGTTTACAACCTTTGTATACTAAGGACCGCATATGCGGTCCAAAGCTTTGGAATTTTTCTCCGAAGTGAGAGAACCTTTGGTACGAAACTACTTGTTACAGATAGCTCCTGCATACTAATTAGAGTGCAGATGTACTGGTACTTAGGCTTTACAAGCTGAATGCTCACTAGCAGACGCCGTTCACACCACGTCACCAGCTCGGTTTGGCTTGACGTGACGACAAGGCGTCGTCTACTACTCCATCAAGCATGTGTGGTGAAAGAAACACTACAAATCGCCATTACACCAGCCGCCGTGGCGAAGTGGTTAGCGTCGCAGACTCCCGGCTGGGATGTCGTGGGTTCGAATCCCATCAGAAGTCATGTGGGTTTTTCTGCCCCGACCGGCTCCTACCCAGAGTTGAGTTGCTGCGGACTCAGTTGGGAAGACTGGGACCACACAGTCGAGTTTCATCCACTTAAAGGATGCGTTTCTGAGAGTGTTGCTCAAATTTCCTGACCAACACTGCAGGTGCCTGTATCTCTCGGGCCTGGTTGACGCCGGGATATATTATGAAAGGAAGCGTAGAGTACAGCCCTGTCATGTAGTCTCAGACTGAAATGGAAATCCGTAGCATCATCTTAATCATCCTCATTGTCATCGATCAGCATAAAAAAATGTCTCAAATTCTGTGGCCCTTCATGCCCTGCTCTCATGGTGACCTCAATTTCGATGTCCTCCCCACGTCTATGGCCTTGGTTTGGTTCCGTCGGGGTCACCGGTGTCGGCGAGTCCATGGGGGCTGTCGTTGGACGGACGTGGTGGCGCCCTCCGGGGGGAGAGCTCACTCACGCCGGCTCCGCAACTAAGCAATTATTGTCGTCAGTAGGGGGCTTAGTAGGTGGTGTCCTGCGTATGTTAGATCAGAACAGGCGCCACTGAACACCACTGAAGTGACTCGGCAGCAGTGCAGTGTCTCCTCCGGTGGGTTGCCTCTCGACGACTTGACACCGACTGTTCCCTGTGGATTGCCGGTGCTGGGGCTGCGGCGGGGCCGACTGGGCTGTGGCTGTGGACGGGGTGTCGGAATGAGCGGCGTGGGTGCACTGCCTCTGAGGTGGCACAGAGGTTGGGACAGCAAAAAAAAAAAAAAAAAGTTGAAGAAAAAAAAAAACACAAATTCGCCATTACAATGTGACTAAAGCCCTTGAATTGTTGAAAACATTTGAATAAATTCAGGGCATAAAACCAGTTAAATCATTAAAAGAAAACAAAGTTTGGTTTTGAAAACATCAGAAAACGTCCTATCAATTAACAATTGCCATGCCTGGAAATGTTATCAGACCACGTCCAAGAATGAACTGCTTGTCATATAATAACGTGAGATATTCCACCGAAATCTTTTATTTTTGGAGTTTTAAACATGTCAGCTGCTGGCTAGGCTCTCTAGGATGATTGGAAAATTGTCCAACGAAAAAGCCCTATTGCACATAAGATTTCATATCATTTCTCTTTTTTAATAGGAATAAACATCTCAATACCCATACATTTTTTTAAAATTTCATCTATTTCATCACAATGTTTCCTATATTCTTTGCGTGCGTGCGTGCATGTGTGTGTGCGTGCACATCTCTGTAGATACAGATCAACGTATGGAATATAAAAAGGTTAATTCGAATCTACTGTTTTTTTACAGGCACCTGACTGCTAGATACAAATCAAACAACAGAATGCCAATATCATGTCCAAGTTTATTGCAGAATGGAGCTATCATAAACAAATATTTTTCAATGCACAACAGAAATTTTTTTTTCAAAATATGATATACATCAATGGCAAATAGCCTGCTGTACTATTCTTTTGGTGTGTGTATAAGTTTCATCCCTTTTGTATAAGTAATTTTCATTGGTCCTATCCATACGACAGAATGCCCAATTAGAATCTTACAGCAGACAGCGCTCTAATCTGGACTATTTCATTTTGCATTTCATTTGCAACATTATATACTTAAACATGGTATTTTGACAACCGTTTTCTTTTTTTTTTTTTTTCTCATTAAAAAAAACCTTGGAAATTGGTCACTAACCTGTGTAGCAAAGTTTTATGGCAAAGCGGGTAACGGTTAAAGCACACTGATACTGTGACAGTTGCACCACCCAAGGATGCAATGTTCAGTCAGATCAAGCAAGTTTTTGTTTTACTCCATGTACACATTTATCACATTTATAAAGAAATTTTCTTTTTAAATGCTATTCAGACTTGCACAAGATAACACAGCAGATCAACAAAAATGCATCCTTTGAGAACTGTTCGACTACACAAAAAAAAAAAACTAAAAAAAACTATTAAAAAAAAAAAAAAAAAAAACCCTTTATTTTTTCAATGAAAAGGACCACAGAACCTACAACTGTAGCAGGAAAGAAGGAAGATTCTTCCTCTCGGTAATGTACACACAGATTTTGCATGGTGAGCGTGAGTCAAGAAAGAAAGGAAAAAAAAAAGAAGAAGAAGAAGAAAAAAAAAGACCGCCTTAAAAAAAGAAGAAAAAAAAAAAAAAAAAAAAAAGAAAGAGAAGTCAAGGCGGGGGTGGTGGTGGGGAAAAAAAAAAAAAAAAGATTCTTCCTCTCTACTTCAATGAAAATTAAAAAAAAACAAAACATTAACATACAGGGAGAGAAAGAAGGAGGGTAAAAGACACTTTGCTCCCACCTTTCTCAGCACGTCGCTGCTGCTCAGCGCGCCTTCGCTGCTTGGCCATTCGCTTCTTCTGGCCCTTGGTCGGGGCCTTGGGAGGCTCAGGCTCAGGCTCCGAAGGGCGTGCTTCGCAGGTGGAAGTCGACGCCGCTCTTGGCGACTGTGCCCGGTTTGCTTCTGAAGCTGTGGGTCGTCTACGGGGGTCAGTGTGCTGGTTCGTGCCACGAGCAGGGTTGAAAGGGTTCCTTTGGCATTACACATGAGCAGGATCAGGATCAGTTTTGGTCCACCCCCCCCCCCCTCTCCCTCCCTCCCCACTCTGTTTTCTACCAGCATGTTGTTTCACAATTTTCCACAGAAAGAGGGAGGGCAGAAATCTAAAGAGTCTCTTACTCACTTTGTGTTTATTTATGTATATATGTATGTGTGTGTGTGTGTGTGTGTGTGTGTGTGTGTGTGTGTGTGTGTGTGTGTGTGTGTGTGTGTGTGTGTGTGCGTGCGTGCATTATGTGTGAGAGTGTGTACAACAACAAAATGTCCCAACTTTCTTTACATCAATGAATAACAGATCAAATTACATACACACACACACACACTGACACACATGCATGCATGCACACAAACACACGCATGCACATATGCATGCGCACACGCATGCATACACACACACACACACACACACACACACACACACACACACACACACACACAGAGGTGCACATATTTGCTTTGAAATATCCTGCATCAACCTACAAAGACACCAACACAAACCTTATCACACACACGTACCTGAAAAAACTATAGTGCATGTCATAGTCATCTTCCGAGGACGAGGATGAGTAGCCATAGAAGTCATAGTTTCTGGGTCCATAATCTGGACAGAAAGTCATAACAAAAACATCCAATACAATAATGTACACTATTTGCAATGAAAATCATCTGTTTACATACAACCATTATAATGAACGAATCATTTAGTATTAACGCAGCACAAGCAAACAAATAGCTCTTCTCCAGTCCAGCATACAACATAACCCCTACCCTGCAATCCACTTTCCCTCTCCCCTTCAGACATGGAGCATACTGGCACATCAATCATCCCCCTCCAGGTTGGCATGATGATAAAACACAAGTCAAGTCAAACACACACACACACAGATGCACCATCCCTTCCCTTACCCATACTTCTCCTTCCCAGACATTCACAGCAAGCAATATAGCTCGGTGCAATGGCAAAAAAAAAAAAAAAAAAAAAAAAAGTGTTGTGTTTCGTCTTGTGACTCGTTTGTCCACGTTCTCTGGGCGGTTCGCTAACAATTATTTAAGATTTGTTAAAAAAAAAAAAAAGAGAAAAAAAAGTCAGTTTTGAGACCATTTTTAAACTGAGGCAAAGATGACAGATTGCGAAGGAGAGAGTTACACAATTGTGGCACAGTGAAACTCCAGCTGCATTCTCCTCTGACCTTCAGATTTCCCCAATCCTAATTCCTAAAATACACTGGTCATACTAGGTCAATGTTAACCACTTGTTTGCATGCAAGAAAAATGAGCATCATGACAAGTTTAAACAAAAAACAAGGATCAAGCCCCCCCCCCCCCCCTCTCCCCCCCTCAAATAAGAGTACTACTACTAAAACCAGTTTTACAATGTACTTGCCTGTCCAAATGTATGCCCTATCCCTATTTGGTGTGAAACACTGTCGTATCATCAGAATAAAGGGGGAAATGAACTGGGAGAGCAGGGAGCTAACCTCGCGGCTATACCCAATTAGGCAATAAGAGTGATCAGCCTTAGCGTGAGTGAGTTGATTTCATTGCTCCATATTCAAACATACTTCTGATCTCATACCCTTTCCAGACCAAGAGGAGAGATGGGAGGGCGTCCTAGTGTTTGGAAAGGCAAGCAAAAGTCTAACACTACCTTCAGTTGAGAAGTTCCATTATCCCATATTTGCCTGTCCAAACAAGTGCCAGAATATCGAAACAGATGGTAAGATGCATGCTCACACTGATCCCAAATGGGAACGTTTCTGTACAGTTTCTAAAGCCTAGAACGGTATCAGCAGCCACTAAGGGTTCTACGCGATTGTCTCCCATGCTTAGTCTAGAGGTGACAGGATTTTGTCCCTGCATTGAGAATGCCTTAAGGAGAAAAGAATTTCTCATGCACAAAATCAGGAAAAGGGGAAGGCCCTTTTCCCATGACATACTGGGAAAGCGAGTACAAATAGTACCATACAAATTACCCTTCAGTTTCAAACACATACCAAATGAACATGTAAGGCAACTCCAACAAAGCACAATGAAAATGTAAATGGTAGGCAGTGGTGCTGCTGGCCAATCAGATCAGCCAAAACAAACCATCCAGTGAGTAATCAAATGGGGTGTATCACTTAAGTCCTAATCCTGATCACCGACAAACTCAGTTATGAAGTTCATGTAAACGGCCAGAAAAAGACAATGCAATGAAAACACACAGTATCGACCAGCATTTTCACAGACACCTTCCAAACCCACATTTTGTGGTCAGCAGACTTCCAAACATTTGAGTACTCAACCATTACTTTCCAGTGTGTGTTGTATTTTATCAAATTACAACAATTTTCAAAAAATTTTTCTTTAATCAAAATTCTTGTGGTTTTTCCTTGATATTGTAACAAGTTCTCAGCCCCAGACAGAGAGAGAAGACGACAGATGGGGTTAGGGGAAGGAGGGTAAGAGACAGGAGTGAGGCGCAGGAAATGGAAATAGAGAAGGAAGTGCAAAATCAATTTCATTTTTGATTTCGTATGATTTCAATCCCATGTCAATAACAGAAAGATGACTGCTTTTCAGCCTACATTCTGCTCTAGCCTTGGCCCTCCTCCACAAAATGAAAACCCCTTAACTCTCTCTGTCTCTCTCTGCGGTACGCAGGCTGATACTCCTGCGGACACTGCCTGTATAGACAGGCAGTGGAGTTTTGTGTGTATGACCGTTTTTTTTATCCCGCCATTAAGGCAGCCATACTCCATCTTCGGGGAAGGTGCATGCTATGTGTAACGTGTCATCCATACCAACGGCCAAACTGGCCTTCTCTTCCGAAAGTTGGTGATGGGATTTTACATGTGTGCAAGATGTTGTGTGTGCGTTCACACATGGAACCTCGGTTTATAGTCTCATTCGAAGGACTGTATGGGGAATGGAGTCAGAACCAATGTTAATTCTGAGGGAAAAATCCCCTGTGCCGAAATTCGAACCCGCAACCCCAAGATCACGAGTCCGGCACTCTACCAACTGAGCTATTCCGGCTCCCATCCCTTAACAAATAAACACGCAAACATGCAAAAAAGGAAGACAGACCTCAAGAGCAATTCTGATACTGACCTACCAGTAGGCAGGACTGGAGAGACAGTGACAGTGGTAGGACTGGAGAGACAGTGACAGTGGTAGGACTGGAGAGACAGTGACAGTGGCAGGACTGGGGAGACAGTGACAGTGGTAGGACTGGAGAGACAGTGACAGTGGTAGGACTGGAGAGACAGTGACAGTGGCAGGACTGGAGAGACAGTGACAGTGGTAGGACTGGAGAGACAGTGACAGTGGTAGGACTGGAGAGACAGTGACAGTGGTAGGAATGGAGAGACAGTGACAGTGGTAGGAATGGAGAGACAGTGACAGTGGCAGGACTGGAGACTGTGACAGTGGCAGGACTGGAGAGACAGTGACAGTGGTAGGACTGGAGAGACAGTGACAGTGGTAGGACTGGAGAGGCAGTGACAGTGGCAGGACTGGAGAGACAGTGACAGTGGTAGGACTGGAGAGACAGTGACAGTGGTAGGACTGGAGACAGTGACAGTGGTAGGACTGGAGAGACAGTGACAGTGGTAGGACTGGAGAGACAGTGACAGTGGTAGGAATGGAGACAGTGACAGTGGTAGGACTGGAGAGACAGTGACAGTGGTAGGAACAGAGAGACAGTGACAGTGGTAGGACTGGACAGACAGTGACAGTGGCAGGAATGGAGAGACAGTGACAGTGGCAGGAATGGAGAGACAGTGACAGTGGCAGGAATGGAGAGACAGTGACAGTGGTAGGAATGGAAAGACAGTGACAGTAATAGGAATGGAAAGACAGTGACAGTGATGGGACTGGAGAGACAGTGACAGTGGTAGGACTGGAGAGACAGTGACAGTGGTAGGACTGGAGAGACAGTGACAGTGGTAGGAATGGAGAGACAGTGACAGTGATAGGAATAGAGAGACAGTGACAGTGGCAGGACTGGAGAGACAGTGACAGTGGTAGGACTGGAGAGACAGTGACAGTGATAGGACTGGAGAGACAGTGACAGTGGTAGGAATGGAGAGACAGTGACAGTGATAGGAATAGAGAGACAGTGACAGTGGCAGGACTGGAGAGACAGTGACAGTGGTAGGACTGGAGAGACAGTGACAGTGGTAGGAATGGAGAGACAGTGACAGTGGCAGGACTGGAGAGACAGTGACAGTGGTAGGACTGGAGAGACAGTGACAGTGGTAGTACTGGAGAGACAGTGACAGTGGTAGGACTGGAGAGACAGTGACAGTGATAGGACTGGAGAGACAGTGACAGTGGTAGGAATGGAGAGACAGTGACAGTGGCAGGAATGGAGAGACAGTGACAGTGGTAGGACTGGAGAGACAGTGACAGTGATAGGACTGGAGAGACAGTGACAGTGGTAGGAATGGAGAGACAGTGACAGTGGCAGGAATGGAGAGACAGTGACAGTGGCAGGAATGGAGAGACAGTGACAGTGGTAGGAATGGAGAGACAGAGACAGTGATAGGAATGGAGAGACAGTGACAGTGGTAGGACTGGAGAGACAGTGACAGTGGTAGGACTGGAGAGACAGTGACAGTGGCAGGACTGGAGAGACAGTGACAGTGGTAGGACTGGAGAGACAGTGACAGTGGTAGGACTGAGAGACAGTGACAGTGGTAGGACTGGAGAGACAGTGACAGTGGAGGAATGGAGAGACAGTGACAGTGGTAGGATGGAGAGACAGTGACAGTGGTAGGACTGGAGAGACAGTGACAGTGGTAGGAATGGAGAGACAGTGACAGTGGAGGACTGGAGAGACAGTGACAGTGGTAGGACTGGAGAGACAGTGACAGTGATAGGACTGAGAGACAGTGACAGTGGTAGGAATGGAGAGACAGTGACAGTGGTAGGAATGGAGAGACAGTGACAGTGGTAGGATGGAGAGACAGGACAGTGAGACTGGAGAGACAGTGACAGTGGTAGGACTGGAGAGACAGTGACAGTGGCAGGAATGGAGAGACAGTGACAGTGGTAGGAATGGAGAGACAGTGACAGTGGTAGGAATGGAGAGACAGTGACAGTGGTAGGATGGAGAGACAGTGACAGTGGTAGGACTGGAGAGACAGTGACAGTGGTAGGACTGGAGAGACAGTGACAGTGGCAGGATGGAGAGACAGTGACAGTGGTAGGACTGGAGAGACAGTGACAGTGGTAGGACTGGAGAGACAGTGACAGTGGTAGACTGGAGAGACAGTGACAGTGGTAGGATGGAGAGACAGTGCAGTGGAGGACGTGAGAGACAGTGACAGGAATGGAGAGACAGTGACAGTGGTAGGACTGGAGAGACAGTGACAGTGGTAGGAATGGAGAGACAGTGACAGTGGTAGGACTGGAGAGACAGTGACAGTGGTAGGATGGAGAGACAGTGACAGTGGTAAGGACTGGAGAGACAGTGACAGTGGTAGGACTGGAGAGACAGTGACAGTGGTAGGACTGGAGAGACAGTGACAGTGGTAGGATGGAGAGACAGTGACAGTGGTAGGAACTGGAGAGGACAGTGACAGTGGTAGGACTGGAGAGACAGTGACAGTGGTAGGAATGGAGAGACAGTGACAGTGGTAGGATGGAGAGACAGTGACAGTGGTAGGACTGGAGAGACAGTGACAGTGGTAGGAATGGAGAGACAGTGACAGTGGTAGGACTGGAGAGACAGTGACAGTGGAGGACTGGAGAGACAGTGACAGTGGTAGGACTGGAGAGACAGTGACAGTGGTAGGACTGGAGAGACAGTGACAGTGGTAGGACTGGAGAGACAGTGACAGTGGCAGGACTGGAGAGACAGTGACAGTGGCAGGACTGGAGAGACAGTGACAGTGGCAGGACTGGAGAGACAGTGACGTGGCAGGACTGGAAGACAGTGACAGTGGAAGGACTGGAGAGACAGTGACAGTGGTAGGACTGGAGAGACAGAGACAGTGATAGGAATGGAGAGACAGTGACAGTGGTAGGAATGGAGAGACAGTGACAGTGGAAGGAATGGAGAGACAGAGACAGTGATAGGAATGGAGAGACAGTGACAGTGGTAGGAATGGAGAGACAGTGACAGTGGTAGGACTGGAGAGACAGTGACAGTGATAGGAATAGAGAGACAGTGACAGTGGTAGGACTGGAGAGACAGTGACAGTGGTAGGACTGGAGAGACAGTGACAGTGGCAGGACTGGAGAGACAGTGACAGTGGTAGGACTGGGAGACAGTGACAGTGGTAGGACTGGAGACAGTGACAGTGGTAGGACTGGAGAGACAGTGACAGTGGTAGGACTTGAGAGACAGTGACAGTGGTAGGACTGGAGAGACAGTGACAGTGGTAGGAATGGAGACAGTGACAGTGGTAAGACTGGAGAGACAGTGACAGTGGCAGGAACAGAGAGACAGTGACAGTGGCAGGAATGGAGAGACAGTGACAGTGGTAGGACTGGAGAGACAGTGAGTGGTAGGACTGGAGAGAGTGACAGTGGTAGGACTGGAGAGACAGTGACAGTGGTAGGAATGGAGAGACAGTGACAAAGACAGTGTATAGTATGAATCCTTTCAGACAAAACTGCCCATGGCAGTAACTGTGACCTGAGCCACGGCACAAGTCGTACATCATTAACAAAGCCTGAGCACACATATATATGCACCCCCCAATCTCCTCTCCATCCTTCCCCACACCCATCCCTCCCTCCTTATATACACACAACATACTCCAAGTGCAAGAGGGTCCAAGAAAGATTGATTAGAGAGAGAGAAAAAAGAGAGAGAGAGAGCAAAGAGGGAGAAAGAGAGCAAGAGAGAGAGAAAGAGAGAGAGCAAGAAAGAGAGAAAGAGACAGAGACAAGACAGAGACAGAGAGAAAGAGAGAGAGAAGATAAAAGGGCACGGGCAAAATGGGTCAGTCAGACCCACAGTTTATAAATATGGTAAAAATTAACATTCATGCAGAGAAAAGGACACAGAGAGTGCACCAGAGAATGAGCGAGGGTGACAGTAAGCCACAAAAAAAAAACCACAGCCAAAGAACTGCCGATATAAAGGTTTTCCAACAACAACTTACCGGTAAAGAGCCACGGAAACAGCCGCATGAAGATGAATATCTGTAAGACAAACCAAACAATGCACAAAGCTTACAGCAACAACTTTCTACCAGTCTTTTTTTCATATGATACAGGGTCCCAGATCCCAAACAAAAGAGATGGGGTGGTGGTAGGGAGGTGGGCAGGGTGGAAAGGGAAGGGGATGGGGGGAGGGGGGGGGGAGATACGGGATATCATTCTTGGACTATGAAAATCACAAGACTTTTCAACAATGTAACAATGCTGCCACCAATGCTCCTCTTCTCGACTCCCCATCCAAAAATATCTTACGGGTGGAGGAAATCTTGCAGTATGTTTAGTGAGACAGTAAAAGTCTTTGATGTCAGTCAATCAAAAGAAATCATATTTAGACAAATTCTGCAAAGGTCAATCAACAGCTGGCTGTAGTCACCTCTACGTCACCCCTCAGCTAGAGCTGCGAGAATCACCACTGGTAAAATGTTTGCACATTCAACCATTTTAATCCCACCATTAAGGTAGAAATATCCCCTCTTTTATGATGATGTCTTAAATAATAGGCCAGTGTGCGAGTTTTTTTTTTAAATTTTCACATCATCCATCCCACTGGCACACGATGGTCAATTCTCGAGCAACAGGATTTAACATGACACAACATTTTTTCACGTCAATGTTCTTCCTGCAGGTAAAGCATGGGTCAGCAATGGGATGAATATGGAGTTGAAGGCAACTTCTTTACGGTCGAATCTCAAAAAATGTCAGCCATACAGAAGATCCGTTTTTCAGTGGGATCCAGCCCGCAGTGATCAGACGAGTGATTATTCAAACCTGTACGGCAAACCCGGCAAAGGCAAATGTGCGTTGAATAAAACTGGCAGTCTGGTCACAGTCGAGTGTTACTTGATACAACGGTCTGCTTTCCCACCATCAACACCACACCTCATGAAAACAAAATTGGTACATAATACTGGTGGCTAATATTGTTGCCACCATTTCATCATCTCAACTGATAAATTTCTGATAAAAATCAATAAACAAGAGCCCCGAGTGCAGTTGGTTGAGCAAGGAAAGATTCCACGCTTAACACCCGACAGAGGCGATTCACGATCAACACCACGTATCATAGTGGCAGCCACTTACACTAAGCCTGACAAAAGCCCAAGTTCGCCTGCCTCTTGTCTGTTGTCAACTCCAGGCTAGTCATACGCTTCTTCCCTTGTTCTTTGTATTGACATATTTTTACATAGCAACGTGAAGCAATCTGACATTTTCAGTGTGACATTCAAAATGTAAGCAAAGCACTACTTACATGAGATATCACCGACATAACACTATGGTAAGACTATGACGACGGAAATCTTGCTATTCATCATGCAGTTTTAACTTGGATCTACAAAAAAAAAAATCGAAATGGCCTACAATGAAACCAATCAAAAAGACAGCAACATTGTGATTCTCTCTAACCATTTTTCTATTGCGTTTTCTTCCTCTCCTTCCTGAGTTCAGCTAGTTTTGATGGAAGAAGTCTGCAGTCAAGAGAGTGACATTTCCCTCGGTTTTGTTTAAGCCACCGCTAAGTTCATGAAGCATTCTTGTTTTGTTTTGTTTTTTCCATACAATTTTTTTTGACGTAGCATTTTGTCACAAAGGGTAGCAGTGTAGCACAAGGAAATCATAGCGCGCCATGCCACAAGCTCGGCACTTGGCAGCCCTGAATGTTGTATGCTACTAAAGTACCTATCACTGAAGACCTGGAACATACTGCAAAAATCAGTCAAGCCGATCATGATATCTGATGCAGTAAAATCGTTAATGCTCTCTTAAAGGGAGATAAATCAATGCTCTTGATGCGAAAAGATCGAGACACAGGGAACTCCAATCGGGTAGTGGGGGTAGGGGATACTAGAAGGGATCCATTTAGAAACGTCAGTCAGCTTCGTTCGAAGGGATCAACGGGAGTTACAGGCTGTCTGTGGCTCCACTGACTGTTCAGGCTTTTCAGTGGTCAGAGCAGGTCACATGCACGTCACAACAGGCTTGAACCATCCTTTCTCTCCGGTGTAATCAACTGTCCACTTTCACCGCTGGTTGACAACGGTGCGCACCCAGCACCTGGCTACACCTTTTTCCCCCGATTATCCAAGGAAACCTTTATCGCTTAATCGGTTAAATGTGGTTTAAACTGCCCTGTGGGGGACTTGCACATAGAAAGTTGTACACTTTCATCTCTACATGTAGAAGGGCTAAAATTACCCACACCCTTTCCACTTTTTTGGGGGGGGGCCTTGAGCTAAAAGAAACAAAACAAAAAAAATAAATAAAATGTATCCTCCACTCGGCAGCAAACTGGAGAAAGAAGAGAGAGAGGGGGTTTGAAGAGAGAGCAAAGGAATGTCTTTGAGTGCTGAGGGAGCTGGTGCGGGCCTACAATGGGGTAAGCAATAAAGTTCAACGAGAGCATACTGATTTGCCCATTTCTCAACTATGTTTTCATGTTTACGGTAGTTTTATTTTATTTTTTTTTAATCACTTTATGCATGACAAAGCTTTCAGCACCCACGGTAGCTCAAATTCTGAGAGCTGGTATGAAAGAGAATGCAACGATTACTTCACGCCTCTACCAGAGGCTGGTGAATAGAACTGAGGAGGAGTTCACAGCTGTTGGGGAAATGGTCCCAAAGACACGACAGGAGGTAAAGTTCTTTCCTTCTGAGAAAACTTACAGCAATAAAACAATAACACAGGAGTACATGGGAATAATAGACACACACACACACGCACGCATGTGCACAGAGAAAATAATACACACATACCATTACGTCCTGATCTCCGTCATCCATTTGGTGTGTAAATACACTGTGACCTGCGGATATTTGAAAAATCTTTTATTTCCACGTTGCATGTAATTTTCTATGAAATAAAAGACAGAGATACAAAAAGAGACAGAGATAGAGACAGAGACAGGGAGACAGAGAGCGAGACAAAGACCTTTATTATTTTTTAGTGTAAAAGATTAGCATGTACAAGCCTTTTTGCATCCATCCTTCTTCACCTACTTCCCCTGTATCTCGCTCCCCACCACCACTCCTAACCCTTTTCTCCCACAACCCCCCCTCCCCCCCTGCAAAAAAAGAAATAAAAGAAAAAAAAAGGAAAGAAAGAAAAAAAAACACCTAGATGATATGTAAAGAAGACGATCAGAAAAAGGTGAAAAAAAAAAAAAAAACCTAGATGATATGTAAAGAAGACGATCAGAAAAAGGTGAAAAAAAAAAAAAAACCCACCCAGTCTGTACGACATGCCACTGTATTTCTCCTGTCATCCCTCATCAATCCTGATCAAGTGTTCTCCTGTCATCCCTCATCAATCCTGATCAAGTGTTCTCCTGTCATCCCTCATCAATCCTGATCAAGTGTTCTCCTGTCATCCCTCATCAATCCTGATCAAGTGTTCTCCTGTCATCCCTCATCAATCCTGATCAAGTGTTCTCCTGTCATCCCTCATCAATCCTGATCAAGTGTTCTCCTGTCATCCCTCATCAATCCTGATCAAGTGTTCTCCTGTCATCCCTCATCAATCCTGATCAAGTGTTCTCCTGTCATCCCTCATCAATCCTGATCAAGTGTTCTCCTGTCATCCCTCATCAATCCTGATCAAGCGTTCTCCTGTCATCCCTCATCAATCCTGATCAAACGTTCTCCTGTCATCCCTCATCAATCCTGATCAAGTGTTCTCCTGTCATCCCTCATCAATCCTGATCAAGTGTTCTCCTGTCATCCCTCATCAATCCTGATCAAGTGTTCTCCTGTCATCCCTCATCAATCCTGATCAAGTGTTCTCCTGTCATCCCTCATCAATCCTGATCAAGTGTTCTCCTGTCATCCCTCATCAATCCTGATCAAGTGTTCTCCTGTCATCCCTCATCAATCCTGATCAAGTGTAAGATCAACCAAACGATAACAAAGACATGAAGAAGAAAAAAGAACACAAACCTACATAGAAAAAGAACAACATCCTTTAAAACATTGGTACACTGTACTAAAAATAAGTATATGCACTGAGAGACTGTGCACTACAGAGATAAACACACAAACAGAGGGAGAAAGAGAGACAGAGAGAGAGAGAGACACAGAGAGAGAGAGAGAGAGAGAGAGAGACAGAGAGAGACTGAGAGTGAGAAAGACAGAGACAGAGACAGAGAACATTCAAAGAATGTTAATAATACAACATTAATTTAAACACACCCCGAACAAGCGGTATGACAGAAAGGGAGACAGACAGAAAAAGAAAGAGGGAGTGAGAGAGAGAGAGAGAGAGGGAGTGATTGAGGGGGGTGGGTGGGGGGGGGGGGGGAGGAGGGAGAGGGAGGATGAGAGAGAAAGAAAACACACCAAGCTATGTACAGCCACCATTTTGAATTCGACACACAGCCCCCAATTCTTATGTACGAGTCAGTACCCAGTGACAAGCGTGTCACAAGGCGAGTAAACTTGTCCTGTAGTGCATAGATTGTATGCATTTTGCTTTTTAAAAAGTATCTCGATAATAATGACATCAATTATGTTTTGAGCACAACTGTACTTCTAAATTTTTTTTTTCCACTTTTGTGATGCATTTCTCATTGAAAACTGGAGCAAGATTCAAGGTAACAAACATATCTGAAACATGATCTCTTACGGCCCAATCACCACGCAAATCGTTTTCAGTGTGATCATCTTGTAATGCTTGTTGTAGACTATCAGACCCTTAGAACTAAATCAAGAATGGAGAAAGAATCTGAGTTCATGATATTGCTTCACTCTTCATGCATTATTCCTATCTTTTTTTGTGTGAAATGGTGAACAAAATTTACATTTCGTGAATGCACAGTTGTCCGCCCTTTGGAATCCAGCTTCCACACCCAGGGTATATGGAGAGGGCAAATCAATTTTGAATGAAAGCATTATGAATCCCTACTGCTTCAGCTGAAGAATGGAAAATGAAAATGTCTGTCAGTATGTATGCAGCTTCCATCAGATGATGGTATTTTGGAAATCTTCCAGGGAGGTAATCTGTGTCTGAGCTCGCTTTCACTTAGAATGTCCATGCCGTTTTCATGGGGCAAACAGCACTCTGGGCATGGCCAAAGGAATTTTGCCCATCAATATGCATAACGGATCAATACGAAAGAGAAAACGCTGAAACATGGGAATGAAACAGTGTGCCTACAATGCAGACAGTAAACACCCCAATCGTTGCCCCGATGTGCACTTCAAGTATTTTACTCTCCATAATCGTTTGCTTGGCCCATAAACTGAGTAACAGTGACTCTATTTCCAATGCAGAGAGACACGCGTTTTTTCCGAACAGGTCCACTTTGCCTCATTAGTCAACTTAACAGTTCAATCAGAGAGAGACAATGCCACAGCGTGGGCGAAAAACAGAGTGCCAGTAATCCAAACACTGTGTTGCAGACTGTTCGCCTTCACTTATCCTTGTTACGATTACTCCATTTCAGATTTACACGTCTGATGTAACATCTGTGTACCGAATGAAGCATGCACAAATTGTTCGATGATCTTGACCATAAACTGAGGAAAGGTAACACTGTTTGCAATGGAAAGACATGTGTTATCTTCACCAGATTTTCTTTTTCCTGGAACAGGTGTATACTCACAAAACATCTTTCTGACTATATTCCACAGTATTTCATCAGCCTTTTTTTTCCCCTCCAAAAATGACTCAACCACTCATATTTTAAGAAAAAAAAAAATGTAGCAATTCTGGATACTTTCAACAAATTCTGCATTCCAAGATAGATTTTCAAAACAGACAACTTTCAGGAAAATTCAGCAGGGTTCTCAGATACATGTCTGGGTGCACAGGCCTATCTATGATTAGTGGCCTCCATGCATCGAGCAATTCAAAACAATGTTTGCTGTGACCATCCAACAATTATACGCTCACATCCATGAACCCCCTTTGTTGCTGGTGTAGCTATCATAACCACAGATAACTCATGGAAACACTGCATGTCCTCCCTATCTGAAGATGCTTCACATATCAGCAGAATCATCTGCTGGCATGTAGCAAGTTTCGACAGCGAACTCCTATTTGCTTTGATCTGCTTTAAATGCAAGGATGAGGGGAATCTCATGTTAAAAATTAAACAGAGCAAGAAATATACACTGGCTTTCACATTCACTGTGATCACACTCTGTAGCACTTTCACTGGGTGCACTGTGTGCTAGAGTGGAGTTTTGAAAGCATAATTCCATAGCAAATTGACGAGCAAAATACGTAAAAAAAAAAAAAAATGTGGATATACAAGTCTGCATGCCATTTCATTGCGCTGTCAGTACAACATATGTACGATCAAGGTTAAATCACATAGAGATTAAACCAAAAAAAACCCCTTGTA
Organism: Conus canariensis; assembly: GCA_033310375.1. Taxonomy (NCBI): domain Eukaryota; kingdom Metazoa; phylum Mollusca; class Gastropoda; order Neogastropoda; family Conidae; genus Conus; species Conus canariensis. Next base: position 7,127,530 of record CM065747.1, read on the forward strand.
AAGAAGATTGTCTACACTGGTGGAATTCTGTAAGTTGGCTGGAATCAACCAAGTATGAAAACATACTAAATGTTCAGCTACTGGAGTTATCACCCCAAAAGCGAACTGTCCTAAAAGTATCTTACTGCTGTTCCACAAATGACTGTGTGCTTTTTGTTCCTATGGTCATAACGTCTCTCCCAGAGGCCGATGTCAACCCCTCCCTTCAACTCCCACATGTCCCCTTAACCGACGTTAATTGTTAAAGACTCTGCCTACCAAAGTCCATACTCACCTTGATCATCTATTGACAAAATACCATTAAGTCGATGTCACAGTGAATACCCTCTTCTGTCAAACAGCTTGACAATAAGTTTACCCATGCCAGCCTTTCTAAGGACATGGAAAACCCCTTTCCTTGTGGGGTCAGAGTGTACAGAAAAAAACAAACTCCAAAGTAATAACTGAAGAGAAGACAACCCCCATTTTCGGAAAATAGCTACCACAGTGATACCGAGCTTTATGCAACTCTCAAAATTCTACATGTGGAGCAGGTAAGTAAGATAACATTGAAAACCACTGCTTCATGTACATTCTTTAACATTTCTTGTGTGTATTTCTTTGTCAAATTAAAATACATGGCTGATCATTCTGGAGATCTGTGATGTCATTCTCCTTCAACCTCACACATGCAACTATTAGAATTTTACTTTCCTCGACGGGTTCTGTATGAGACACGATCAACCTACCCTCTGTCAGGTACTTGTACGCTGCCTGTACCTCCTGAAATTTCTCAGTGGCGTCATCACTCTTGTTCTGATTGGAAGAGAAGTCATCAATCCATCAATCAACCACCTCACAAATCAATCAAGAAATGGAAGGATATGCTTCTAGGACCCCCACCCCCACCTGACCCCAACAATCTGCTCCCCCCACAACAAAGGTATGGCCCATCTTACCATGGCATTTAAAAAAAAAAAAAATGACCGCACCCCATAAACATCACAAGCACCTCACCACCACCACCACCACCCCAAAGTATGACCACAGGAAACAACTGAACATCACATAACATTTGAACAACTGAACAAGAATTGCCATAGGGTCTGCTGACCACAAGTCTTACGGAACGAGAGAAGATGGTCGCATGCTAACCATTAAACACGCTGAACACAATCATCTGAAGAAGTCTTTACAGGGCTCATACAGACTTCCAAACACAAAATTCAAGGACATTTTTAAGGACTTTTCAAGGACCTTAAACAGCAGCTTCCGATTCACACAGCAAACCATAGGGTCGTGGACACTTCCAACAGATTCAAAATGGAACTTTGTTGATATTTAATCATTTATCATTATTCTCTATAAATTTTTGTGATTTTCTCCCCAAAATACAAACTGCTTTGGCAAAATCTTTCTTTCTTAAGCACTGTTGGTATTTATAAGCACGAACAGAGGTCGTCAAAATTCCAAAATACAAACTGCTTTGTCAAAATCTTTGTATTTAAGCACTGTGGGTATTCATAAGCATGAACAGAGGTCCTCAAAATTCCAAGGAAATTAAGGACTATAAGTACAAGTATGAACCCAGGTATCAGTGATGAAGCAAATGTGGGTGAATCACTGAAACGGAAAAACGGACAAGGCAAGTCAATCCCATCAACAGTATGCATTCACCTGACCCAGCTGTTTCCATAATGACACAAAGCTCACAGCAAGTCCACATCTGAATGTTTACTTCTGTACATAGCAAAAACCCAAAGACAACAGTTAAAATAGTCATGGAAAGTCTACACAACTGAATAACAGCACTGACAAATTCTTAGAAATGTCAAATTTGTCTTCCAATTTGCTTACAATTACTTTCATGAAAACACATGTCAATGGATAGTACCAATATGTATTACAATGTCAATTTTTACTTTCATATCTATACTAAGCTACACACAAAAAGTTAAGGATCACTTTCACAAACATTCATAACTGTCAAAATAAGAAAGTCAATGCGTTGAAGTTTGGCCAACATTTAATTCCATTCTTTAGTGATAACGATACACAATTGCCTTCAATCTCGAGCAATCGTTTGGTGTGTACATTTGATTAAAGTGGGTACGTATCCAAATTTGATTTCCCAAAGTCATTGAAATCACAAGACAGGGCATACTGATGCTCCCAAAAGCTCAGTAATGCGTGTAACCACCATGGCTGTTCTGGCACTCGACGCAGCGAGTCCTCATCGAGTTGACCAGGTTGGTGAAGATCCTCTGTGGAAGCGCCTGCCACTCAGCCTGCAGCATCTGGTAGAGGTGTCGGGCATCCCTGGGAGGGGGGTGGCTCCTCACTTTGCGATCCAGCTCATCCCAGAGGTTCTCGATCGGGTTGAGATCGGGACTGCATGCTGGCCACTCCATTCTGTTGACTCCAGACTGCTGCAGGAAGTCGTTGACCACCCTTGCCCTGTGGGGGCGAGCATTGTCATCCTGGTAGACAGCCCTCGGTCCCATCTGCTGCAGTGTAGGCACAGCCAGCGGTCGAAGGATCTCATCCCGGTATCGGATGCCAGTCAGGTTACCCTGTACATGATACAAGGGTGTTCTGTGGTGAAGGCTGAAGGCCCCCCAGACCATTACAGAACCTCCACCAAAGGCCACCTTTTCTTGGACAGTGGCGTCAGTAAAGCGTTGCCCTGGGCGCCTCCAGACCCTCAGTCAGCCGTCGTTGTGGTGAAGGGTGAAGCGTGATTCATCACTGAACAGGACCTGGGACCATTGCTGACGTGTCCACCTCACGTGACGTGCGCAGAAGGCGCGGCATGCTGCCCTATGGGCTGGAGTTAAGCGTGGCCGTACTGCTGGGCGACGAGAACGGAGATTAAACCCATGTAGGCGGTTCCGTATGGTCTGCTGGCTGATGTTGATGTTAGTAGCCACCCTGAACTGCCTTTGAATTATGCTGGAAGAGGCTGTTCTTGTCTGCAGGGCTTGTCGTTCAATGAGACGATCGTCACGTGGGGTTGTCTTCTTCGGTCGACCAGATCTGCGTCTTTCATGGACAATCCCAGTGGCTGTGAAGCGTTGAATCAGTCGGACAATGACCGAGATGGACACATGAAGTCGCCTGGCCACTTTTCGCTTGGGAACACCATCTTGGAACCATGCAACAGCTCGTCCCCTATCCAACTCGCTTAATTTTCGTCGTGGAGGCATTGTCAGATCAGGCCTACTACTGGTGGAATGTCTTCTCATATAGCCAAGCGAGCGACAGCATCTCACACATAAACAGCAGTGCTTGCACGTGCATAATGGTTTTTCCATCTGGCAAGTGCAATGTGTTCAGGCAGAACGGTCCAAAACAAGGTCATTTTTCGCAAGTTTCCGCTTTTCCGTTTGAGGCCCAGCTCAGTAGTAGAGAATCCTGTGCAATTTTCGCACTAACACAACATCGCCCACTTACAGCTGAACAAGAATTCATGACAATTTGGCTGGACTAAGAAATAAATAACAGTAGCGAACTGAGTTTATTACGCACCTGTTTTCACATACCGATCCTTAACTTTTTGTGCGTAGTATATATGAAATAATGAACGTATATGGAATAACTAATGTTTCAAGATCCTGTGCTGAAGTTTCTGAATCCACACAAGAAGAGCATTACAGGCATGTAAGGTCTGACTTTATAACATACCTTAAATAAATGTTAGCGAACCGCCAAAAACATACATGTGAACAAACAAATCACAAGACAAAACATAAAGCCTGCTTTCCAGTATCTTCCCTCTTCCCCCCACCATTCCCAAAGAAGTAGGACGTAGCAACACAGATCAACACAGATCTATCATTTAGTCACATAGTTATAAAAAGTTCATCTTCCCAACACCCACCCACCCACCCATCCCCAACAGATCTGCTGTAAACAATAATTTTCTCAACAATAAACAATTAAAGTGACAATTGGTTGTTAGTTACTTGGAATTGTCATTCTCTACAAAAAGCAACATCAGTGTCCCTCCCACCCCCCTAACTCCGAAAAATGTAAGAACACAACAACAAACAAAAACTAACGTGTTCACATATTTATTCAAAAAGTCGAGACATTGCCTCACCTTATCAGGATGAGTCTGAAGAGCCAAGGTTTTGTAGGCTTTCTTTATGTCACCTGTGGTTTCCAACACACAACAGTAACAGAAGGTTATTCACAGATCATGATCTAAAGTGAGGCGACTAATTTTTCACATTTGTTATTTACATCATTAAAACTACAGCCCTTCATTCGCACCTTTTTGTCATAAAATACACCAATAACCCTTCATTAGTGGTTGCCATACAGAATCATGCCTTTCAATAGCACTCTGTGACATGTAACAAAAATGATTAAGCTTTTTTTTTTTTTTCTTTTTCAATTCTGGCAGCATGAATACAGAGAAAAATAATGAAACTGTCAATAAAAGTGAAATTACTAACACGGACTGGCTTGTAGAATAAGACCCAAAAAAAAGTTTTTAAAATCCTCTTTAGAAATAAAATGGCATCTCAAAGCACAATTTACCATTCCAGTTCCAATCTGTATGTGGCTTTATTTCTTCAGAGTATTTTTAAAGGGTTTTTAACTGAATATCTGAACCAAAACATAAAGTGCATAGTAAACACTGTCATTTTCCTGAAAATTTTTCTTTTAAAAAAGAAAAGCAGAGAAAAATTTTTTAGAACCAGTACAACTTTCCGTCGTGCCCAACTGTCCTATAGATACAACAAATTTGCAAGACTGCATATCAATCTATAGAGACTTAAACAGACTGCAGCTTTACTGAAAACAAGCCAAATATTATAAAATATACAAAGAAACAATAAGGTAAGTAACAGTTATTACAGAGTCAGCAACTTTTCAACACATGTTTCTTCTTCAGACGTTACAAAAACAACCGAAATTATCAACGACAGAATGCTGCCCAGACTGCAGTCAGCATGAACATATGAAAGACGGGTGGAGAAGTAAAGACAGTTCAAAAACAGACACCAGGGGAGGGGAGAGAACCGGGGCGGCTGGGAAGACGGTGAGAAGCAAGCTGGATCAAAAGGGGCGTGCAAGTTGTGTGTGTGTGTGTGTGTGTGTGTGGGTGTGTGTGTGTGTGTGTGTACATAAGTGACTGTGTGTACGCATGGGCGCATGCATGCATGCAGGCGTGTGCGTGTGTTTAATCTCAATGTAAGTACAAACTCTGAATCCACCAGACGGCAGTACACAAATTTGTGTCACAAGAACTGGTTGCAAAGACATACACGTAAGTTTGTATGACCTGACCCTCCTGTTTTGTTGTTGTTGTGGTTGTTTTATTTTATTTACTACATGTTGCTCACTTTCTGATGCCGATTCTGGCAGACCCAGAATTTCCAAGCACCTGCGACGTTCCCTTCGGTGATCCGCCATCGTTCTGCAAGCACACAGTAAAGACAAATAAGCATTAACTGCTGGTCACAAACATTTCTGACACAATCTGATAGTGTGTTTGTGTAAATGTGTGCCTCTGTGTGTGTGTGTGTGTGTGTGTGTGTGTGTGTGTGTGTGTGTGTGTGTGTGTGTGTGTGTGTGCGTGTGTGTGTGTTGTGGTGTGTGTGTGTTGTGTGTGTGTGTGTGTGTGTGTGTGTGTGTGTGTGTGTGTGTGTGGTGTGTGTGTGTGGTGTGGTGTGTGTGTGTTGTGTTGTGTGTGTGTGCATGCGTGTGCGTGCGTGTGTGTGTGCATTTCTTGAACTAAAAATCTGTGTGTGCACTCTCGTGTGCACTTCTAGACCTTGAGATCTGATAATGGTCTGCGGACAAACTCTAAATAAGAAAATAAAAGTAAAATCGACAAACTCTAAATAAGAAAATAAAAGTAAAATCGACAAACTCTAAATAAGAAAATAAAAGTAAAATCGACAAACTCTAAATAAGAAAATAAAAGTAAAATCGACAAACTCTAAATAAGAAAATAAAAGTAAAATCGACAAACTCTAAAAAAGAAAATAAAAGTAAAATCGACAAACTCTAAAAAAGAAAATAAAAGTAAAATCAACAAACTCTAAAAAAGAAAATAAAAGTAAAATCGACAAACTCTAAATAAGAAAATAAAAGTAAAATCATCTTGTGCATACTGACCCACTGTTCAACACAGTGCGCATACATATCAGGTATCAAGTTTATTCTGCCATGTGTTATTTTTGGTTTTGGTTTTTTTGCTACCTGTGTGTGTGTGTGTGTGTGTGTGTGTGTGTGTGTATGTGTTGTTGTTGTTCTTCAATTTAACGTCTTCCCACTTAACGTGATTACAGACAGACAGACAGACAGACAGACAGAGAGCGAGAGAGAGAGAGAGAGAGAGTGTGTGTGTGTGTGTGTGTGTGTGTGTGTGTGTGAGAGAGAGAGAGAGAGAGAGAGGGAGTGTGTGTGTGTGTGTGTGTGTGTGTGTGTGTGTGTGTGTGTGTGTGTGTGTGTGTGTGTGTGTGAGTAGTTTCTTTTTGTATATGAGGGGTTATTGAAAGTTAAAGATAAATTCCTACTGGACTACGTAATAAATGTGGGCATAATGAACAAAGAAAAGCATAATTATTTAACATTTTAGGTAATGTCAGTGGTGTCGATCTAACATGTGACATATTACTACCAGCCTTGTGCACTGTATTCTTTGCTCTTGGACAATCTAGTAATAGGTGACTCACACTAAGAATTTCCCCACGTACGCATTTAACATTTTTGCTGTATTTGGTTCGAAGTGAATTCAAACGCATCCTATGAATTAAGGATACTACCTCTCTAGATATCGGACTTTCGAATTTGTCTAATTGCGTCTTGGGGTGAATGTCAGGATTTGATCGTATACAATTTTGATAATATTGACTATCTGTGTCTTTCAATAACCTTTTGAAACTGTTAAGAGATGCTTTATTAATCAAGGTATAACATTCTGATAGGTCTAGCGGAATGTTCAGTGCAGTTGTGCCTTCAATATTTCGAGCTGCTCTCCGAGCAGCTTGATCAACTTTCTCATTTGTTGAGATTCCACAATGTGAGGGCACCCAACAGAACGTCACATTTATTCTTTTCATCGATAGGAGATGTGTCACGTAATTAATTTCTGTAATAGTCTTACAACGAATTTTTGAATTTAAAGACTGTAAGGCAGAAAGAGCTGACTTTGAGTCACTGCACAGTAAAAGTGGACAATTTTCTATGGAAGAATTTAAAACATGCTTCAGGGCCATCAGAATAGCAACTAATTCTGCAGTAAAAATTGACAAGTGTATGCCAAGATGATATAATTTCTCTACTTTTAATTTTGGTATTATAAAAGCTGCTCCTGTTCTATGGTCATCTAACACTGAGCCATCTGTAAAAATTTGAAGATGGTCCTTATATTGATTTTCCAAATGAGAATTTACATAATATTTTAAGAGATATGGTGGATCGTTTTTGTTCAGTTCAGTATAGTTTGTGTCATAATTTGCTTTGGTTTGTTTCCATTTGGGAATGGGTGGAAAGGACGAGTTGACAGCTATTTCACTTTGGTTAATGTTGGTTTTTTTAAGAAGAGTAGATGTGTATGACTGAATAGATTTAGTTGATTTTATGTCTTTTGCTCTTTTAGCAAAATCTGTCTCTGAATTGAGAGATACTTCATTTGTACAGAAACTTTTCTGTGAAAGGTTCTTTAAAACAAATTTAGAGGTGGACACTTTTCGAAATTCGTTCAAAGGTAAGATTCCAATTTCATTATAAGTCCCAATGTTACATGCATGTGTGGGAACTCCAAGAGCAAGTTTATATGCTTTGCAGTCTACACTTTGTAACTTATTAAGTAGATGCTGTGGAGCACTAAAGAAAACTTCTTGAGCATAAATCAATCTAGAGCGCACAAGAGCCGAAGATAGGAATGTTAAACTCTCTTTATCTTGTCCCCATTTTTGTTTGCTTATGATCTTTAGAAAGTTTAAACTTTTTCTTGCTTTATTCAAAATATATTCAATATGTTGGTTCCATGAGAGTTTTGATGTTAAATATACTCCTAGGAATTTAACAGATTTGACGTATTGTAAGACTGACCCATTCAGGGTGAATTGTGGAAGTTTCTCTGGGTCATATCCAGAGTTAAAAAGCATTAGATTTGTTTTTTCTGCCGAGAGTGTCAATCCATTTTCATGTAAGAAACTACTGATTTTGTTTAATTCATGTTGATATTTGATCTTTATGTAATTTAAGGATCTTAATGGGGTTTTTCTTTTCATAGTGACTTTCATCCACAGACATATGTCGTCAGCAAATTGTACTAAAACTATGTCTTTGGATAAGCCTTTTGTTATATCTGCAATTAGGATATTAAATAAAATTGGAGATAATACTGATCCTTGTGGAAGACCCATTTCCAGTGTTCTAGTGCTGGAATATGTATGCTCTATTCTTGTTTGAATAGTTCTACTTTGAAGGAAAGCTTTGACATAGTTATACATGGTTCCATTTATTCCAATAGTGTTAAGTTTATACAAAAGTATGTGTGTGTGTGTGTGCGTGCGTGTTTGTGTGTGTGTGTGTGTGGGGGGGGGGGGGGGGGGGTATATGTGTGTGTGTGTACATGTGTGTGTTAGGTCTTCAATTTAACGTCTATACACATTATGTGATATTAGACGAACCTAATCTATAAGAATAACATTAACAGCAACAGCAAAAAATGGATAACTAACTATAAAACATCGAAGAATAACCGGTCATAACAAGGACGTTACTAAAACACCAGTTCCCATTTTACAAAACAGAAAACATAGGACTTTGATGCAATGAAACAGCAATTTTACACATTAGTGGTAAATCGGTTACAACTGTATCCAGAGAACAATTAGGTAGAGGTGGTAGATGAGGTTTTAACTGTTTGCAGTGGAAAAGTATGTGGGAATTTGTTATCATTTCACCACAAAGGCATGTTATATTTTTGCAAAACTTTGTCTTAAAAGCGTTTAGTTTGATCTTATATATTAGCGAAATTATGATCCGAGAAACGGCAAACTACATTGATAAAAAGAATGAAGTGTGTCAAAGTTTAATAGCTGGTGTATGCGAGTATCAAGAGAACATCCCGAATTTTGTTGTTTTTTCCTAAAATGTTTCCAGCATGCATTTTCTAGAAGACTGTATCCCTCATGGATAGACAATGGGATACTGATAACCTCCGACCCGCTAGTATTTTTCGCTCCCCGTTCTGCTGCTCTGTCTACTCTCTCATTAAACTGAATCCCACAATGAGAAGGAACCCAACAGAAACAAACGTGTGTGTGTGTGTGTGTGTGTGTGTGTGTGTGTGCGTGTGTGCGTGTGTGCATGCATTTGTGTGTGTGTGTGGGGGAGGGGGGGGTGTATACTATATGTATGTATGTGTGTGTGCGTGTGTGTGTGTGTGTGTGTGCGTGCACATGCTTGTGTGCATGTGTGCATGCATGCGACGCATGCGTGATGTGAACTGTGATATAAGCACTCATGCTGGGTTCGCATTTACTGGTAATTAGCCATATTCTTTCAGTTCAGAATCCTGACAACAACAAAAATCGGCCACCAGCAATGCATACCGATTTGATTTTTGTTTGAGTGGATGTTGATGGTGGGAAAGTGGACTAATGTGCACACAGCATTTGACTTTTGCTACGACCAGGCTACACGTTTTGTTCGACACATTTACCTCTGCAGAATTTGCCTCACTGATTTTAAAGATTACTTGAGCAATCACTGTCATGCCCAAATACTTGTGCAAGTATTTGTAAATGTGATACCTGATAGCTGCCAGAGTGAAAAAAAAAAAGTTTATGAACAAACGTCCTTGTATCAAGATAAAACCATTGTGAACAAAACATGAACAAGTCCATGTGCTGTACAATACATGTGCTTAGTCAAAAGGTCACATAAAGAGTGACAGCCCTGATGTGGCCCCTTGCGGTCGGCTGGGCTATAAGCAACATTATCTCTTATCTCTTACATAAAGAGTGGAACTGATAATGAAAGAATGTGAGCGAGCTGAAGTGTCAGAAGTGTCTGCATTGTGAGCGTCTGGCATGTTTTTTGGTAGCTGTTTAGGTCTTTACAACTGTGATCTGATTTTACAGGTTTGTGATGGCTTCATGTAAGATATTTGTGGATTAAGTGAAAAATTTGTTTAATTTTTAATTTACTCTTGCCTTGTTTCATCCAAAAAAAAAAAAAAAAAAATCAATACGCTTTGATCTATCAAAAAGAAAAGAAAAAAAAAGGAATACAGTTCACAAATAAACAAACTACAATCTGAATACTTCATCAAAATTAATGAAAAGAAAATATGTCACATGCTACTTATCTCACAGCCATCAAGCTTAGGAGTTTTCTGGTAGTCAGCATTAGATTGGACACACACACACACACATGCATACATTTGCGTACACACACTCGCAATTCCATTAACGCCCATGTACCTGGGCACACACACACATACACATTAATATGTACACATACATCATGTATATGCAGATGCGTGCGCACAGGAGTATGCTTACACAGGCAGAGAATGTCTAAATCTGTGTTCTAGATCACCATCTCATTTTGCCCGCAAACCCCGCTTTTCACATGATTAAATTTCTTCAACCAAAAAAACAGCTAAAACCTACAAAAATCAAAAAAATTTAATCATGTGAAAAGTGGGGTTTGCAGGGCAAAATAAGATGGTGATCGCAACCCACATATTTAGACATTCTCTTCCCTTAATCTTCTATCTCAAGCACTACTAACAAATCAGAACAAACAACTGGTTTTCCGTCTTGGTTAGTTATTTTTACACACAATGAATTTATATCCCCACCAACTAATTCTTTAAATTGACTTTTCACCAAATGTGTTTAACTGATAATCGCAATAACCCACCTTAGTTGATGGGAGTGCTCTTAGAACTGTAGATGGTTGGCCGTTATACAAATTAGTATCTGTTTTTAATTCATTTAAATGGACATACAACCTTGGGTTAATTAGAAAATCGGATGGTCTACTACCTACATACTCATAAAGACCACTTTCTACGTACATATGTGTTTTAATATGATACATTTCACCACTAGTATAAAAGCCCAAAATTCGAGCAAGGTTTCTGGGAAAAACATACTCCCTTCTTTCTTCTGGAAAGTGCATAGTAATTCTGAGGTTTGCCTCATTAATTTTTAACTTAATGCCAAAATTGCTAAATACTTCTTTTAGAGAACAAAAGTTGTAGTAACCATCAGGTATTTTTAACTGCTTTAATACATTACCTTGTTCGTCCTTAATATCTACCCAGTTATTCTTAGCTTTTTCAGATATATTAATCCACTTTATTTTAAAACCAATTTCTCTAAGAGCAACCCTATTATCACTGCGCCTATTGTCAATTGGATACTTTAAGAACACACGCGTGTTTTGTTTAGTTATATAAATGTGCATCCTTTTTAAATCCTTTTTTTTTTAAAATGTATTTAAAATGGAACCTTTTAAATATAATGAAAGTGCCACTTACGATGTAGGGGGGGTTTATGAGCCCAAATCTTTGGACTTTAGTGTCCTAACCATTGCAGTGGATGAATCATATGACTTCCAAGTCAGACTTGTAAACCCACTAACTAGATATTTAAATCCTCCAATAAAGAGGGATAGTGTGCCATCAGCATGGTCAACTCACCCCATGGCTTTTTACCAGAATCAGTTAAATTTTGCAGTTTACTGCTCAACCACCGGCTGTGGTGTTTCATATGCAAACCATTTAAACCACCCCAATCTCTTAGTAAGGTCAGTATATAACTTTCATGTTTATTACCAGTATAGACGCATACTAACTGAACTACAGGTGCGCCTCCCCAACGACAACGCGTTTAATCCATTTCTCAGCTCAATGGACAATAATGCATATGAAAGAATCTGCAACGAATTTAACATTAAACCTTCAACTGACTTTAGACAAAAGTTAGACTGCAATCACGGGTTAGGCACATTGTATTTGTGGGGTCAACATAGAGAATATGATTTTGACTACTGGCCTGGCCACACCTCTTTTAAGCCAAACAAGCAAGTTAGATTGGGATCAATAGAACAAAAACATCCCAATGCTTGGGCAACATTTATCTTAGATGAAAGTAAAGGCCTAACAATGCCAGGAGTGCAAAGACTCAATGACTCCATACGGACGTATGTTTGGTGTCTATTAGGAGCGCAAGCACAGACCAAGTCTAGCATAGTGGATCAATCTACAGGCTTTGACGCCAGAAAACAATTTTTAGCCAATTTAGAAGATGCTATTAACTCTGCTGTTGATTTGCCTTCCAGCATACAAAGGTACCAAAACGTTCTTTCACATGCTAGGTCAAAGGTTGACTTTGTTGTGGGTCATGGATTATACATGCTGCCTTCTGACCTTAGACTACAGATTGGCATGATACAGAATTATAATAATGAAATTCTTATAGCCGGAGACAACCAAAACTTAGGACACAATCAAGGCTTAAACACAAGGCCCGCACCAGCCATTTTAAAAAAAGCATCTAGCCCTGAACAACCACCACGGCTATAAGCAGCCCACAGCCAGAAAGCAGTCCACCACCGCCTGTTAATATACTTCACCCTGACAGGCACACTAGCGAAAAGACAGCCCTTGTTGTGTTTTTAACTTTTACTGGACTGGCTATACTTTATTTCACTAAAAATTAAACCAACAGCCAGCACCCCCAAAGTCCACAGATGGTCAGCCATATAGCCAGCCACTTTGCCTATAGTAGACAGAACCCAACTAACAACACTGCCTATTATGCCAGGCAGAGCATCAAGCGCTTTGGCAGCTAACTTCTTTAATAAGTTTGCTAGATGGTGTAATTGTTTTCTAATCCAACTTTTACCAGGCTGAGGCGTTGGAGGCGCTACTGGTCCTGTTGGCGCACCGCCAGTTAATGCATAAACCAGTGTAGAGAAAGCAAACCCAATGGCTGTTAATATACTAACTATTGTCATCCCCTGTTCTCTAAACAGAGTCCTTATTCTTTCTGCTAGCGTAGTATTTTCATAAAGTATTCTGTTTATAGTTTCTCTGATTCTGCTTGTTTGTGATGCTAGCTGTGCTCTGTTAGTAGACAGCACTTCTAACCTGGCTGCCCTTTCTAGCATTAAATCCTGTATTTTCTGTTGTATTCTAGCCTTTACTTCTAACCATAAATTGTTATCATCTGCATCAGCCAGTTTATTTTTTTCTTCTTCTATCTCTCTATCTAGCTCACCAAGTTTTGCCAAATTGTTTGCTAGTTCACCCCTTATTGCCCGTAGAGCAGTATTAAGACCCATGATTTCACGCATAGGCAATGGAGAATCGTCAATTGTTTTTAAAGCTGTTTCTTCATTAAAACTCGTCTCAATTTCTGTTATTAGTTCATCTGCTCTTTGACTTAATTCTTGAAGAGGTATGTTTTGCATTTCAGATTGCGCTGGCAACTCTTGCACTATGCTTTGTAAAAGACTAACAGCATCAGACCTTAGACATGAAATGTTTAATCGCCTTTGGTCAGCAACAGGGAGCCTTAGTCTAATTGTGCTTATTTTTAAAAACTTGTTTGGGTCTCGCTTTGTAGTAGCTTTTACAAAATCTCCTGCACTAGTCCTTATATACAAATGGTTACTTTTATCCATTTTAAAATCAAAAGGACTGTGGACTTCTGGTGGTTCTCGCCCTATGCTTCTATAGAATGAGTTAATTTTATTTGTTAATAGTTCTGCACGAGCTGCACTAACTGAAGGGGGTTCTACTCCTTCTTCTAATGAAGGGATTGAAGAATCTGCCTCTGCTTCTTCAAGTTCTTCTTGCAATGAACGGCCCAGTTCTGTTTCATCTTCTTCTTCAGCAGGATCAGGCACGTCATAATCTTCAGCCATATTTATATATTTAGTATTTTTTGTTTTATAAAAAATGAACTCATATGGCTGCGACCTTGATCCATACAGAAAAGCGAAGGAGCCCCATGGCATAAAAGGCATAGGACAGACTGTGCGTGTTGTAAATAATCCATCAACAATTGAGCCCAATGAAATATTAGCAGTACGATTTAGTGACCTTGGGCCTGACGATGTTATAATGCCAGGCACTGCCAAGCTATCATTCAAAATAGATATTGATTCAGTGGATCCTAATGCTACTGTTGTTGCTAACCTGGGCAGGGCCATCATTAAAATATGGTAATCAAACTGGAAGGTACAGAAGTCTTCTCACTGAGTAGCGCAGACATTTTTAATCTCTATTCTGATCTGTGGCTGCCTAGAACAGAAAGAAAAGACCAAATCTTTCAAGGAATCCCGAGCCCAAACGGTCTTAAGCACAGGCTTAATGCTGCGGATGCAAAGGAAGACGAGGGAGACCAGGTAATAGCACGAGCATTTAAGAACAGATTTTGCATCCCTCTAGATTTTGAACTGTTAAAAACCCATCAGCCATATTACCAAGGCGCACTAAGAGACAGACTTACTTATGAACTGACATTCAATGACAGTGGGTCTGTTATTTTATCAGATGATCCTCAAGCCAAATACACAGTTAGTAACATCTCTCTTAATTTTGATGTTGTTACTAACCCTGAACTGGCTAGAACAATCTTAAACCAGTATAAAAGTAAGACGGTTGTTTACTTTGAAAGAGTTTTACACCACAGTCTGGCGATTAAAAACAAGCAAGACGCTGTCTGGGAAATAGCTATAAGCTATTCTTTAAAGTCCCTAAAGGGGGTTCTCTTGCTATTTACTAAACCCTCGGCTCCTTTTCAGAGAGAATCTGAGGTGTTTTACAACCCAAAAATTGAGCAGTTGTCTTGCACAGTAGATGGCAAGCCTTTTCAGCTGTATTCAGCTGGACTTTTACCTGACCAGCACTTTGATGAAATAAGAAAGTTATTTGCCGGAGGCAGACAGACAAGCCCCACAGCCGATCATGTGTGTAAAAAACTTCACCTTCACGATGTAAGACTCGAAGATTATCTAACAGACAAATATGGATTATGGCTGGATTTTAGGTCCACGTATGACAACAGATTGCACGGGAGTGGAAGAAGAGTAGGGTCAGATGGCATAAGCATACAGATTAATAAGGAAAAGGAGGAGAATGGTCAGATACAAATGCACGCTTTTGTGGTTTGTGACGCCCAGTTAAACACTGAAGAAAATAGACTGAAAGAAATAGCCTATTAAAACAGATGGATAGTTTGAACTTTTTGCCCAAAGACCCGCACTGCTCGCTTATTTGTGGGATTACTGGGTGTGGGGAAAACTGTCTTCGTGCTCGATTTGTTACAAACAATCTACAGGTTTCATTACGAGTACATTGTTATATTCTGCACAACCATTAAGCACAACAAGTCTTATAAAGAAAGGCAGTTTGTTTGGACAGACGAGAATATATTTTTAGTTGATCCTACTGACAAGCTAAGCGACTGTTTCGAACATTATTATAGGCTATTTGAGGGAACTGAAACGCTGTTTATTATTGATGACTGTTCAGCTGAACGAGACATTGTTAAAAAAAAGAAAGACTCTGTCTAAGCTAGCTTTTAGCGGAAGACACGCATTAGTTTCTGTTTGGCTCTTAACTCAGAAATACAATGCTGTCTTAAAAGACTTTAGATCGCAGTTTTAAAATCAGTCATCTTAATTCTATACTAAGGACAAGGATAGTTTTGAAGAGAGTTTAAGTGAAAACTATATAATTAGGGACAAGGATGAACTAAAAAAAATAAAAGAGCAGTTAGAAAAATCTAAGCACGCTAAACTATGCTTACGGACTGACCCACCAGTTCAATACGTTTGTTTATAATAAATTGTTTATTATAGATTGTTTGTTTACTATTATAGATTGTTTATAACAAATTGTTTATAACAAATTGTTTACTATAATTTTTATATTAAAAAGAATGTCTCGAGGACCTGAATCAAAAGTACAGCTAGCTCCTAAATGCGTTTCAGTAGAGCTAAAAGATCTAGCAGACGCAACTGACTTTGATCTAATAGGAGTGGCAGGAAATGTTTATGGATTTGAGTACACCGACGATGGCGTTTACAAACGAACAGAAATTGAAGACAAAAAACGGCAGCAATATCCTACCCTGGAAGAGATAAGAAATCTAAGGGCAAACGATTTTGGCAAACACGAATACAAACTTCATAAACGAGAGAATGTCTGGGTGTTGCTTCCTAAAATTAACTGGGATTTAGAGTTTGAACTACGAAGCCCCAATGTATACTTTGATAAGAAAAACAATTTTAGAAAAGCTTTGAATGCAGGACACCTTGTTAGCCTAGTCCCAGGAACACAACAGAAAAAGCAGATTTAAATAACTAAGCAGGGCCCTGAATATATGCTGCGAAGAAAGAAGTCCTTAGCTGAAGTGGGGGATGACACCGTTGGCTTAGAATTTAACCCAAAACTAGAATCACTGCCTAGAAAAATAACGATGCTTTTTCGCTTATTTATTACTCCAAGGGAGTCTAATCCTAGTCTGCCAGAGCATACGTTAATCAGAGGTGTACAAATAAAGTCTGAAAACTTGGACGAACCTCTTAGGCTTGTTATTGCCATTACTAAAAATGGGGATCAAATAAACACTTTTGTATCTTCTGACAAAGTTACTGTGATGGTTGACAAAGACAAACTAACAGTACTTAATTTCATTTTTATTAAGTATGTTAATTTTATTGGGTTTTACTCTGTTGATGAAGTGCTGCCAGAAGGGTTAATAAGAAGATATGTACAAGATTAAAAAAATAATTTTGTTTAAAATGGAAGACGGTCAACAGTTTAGATTAAAGCACATGACTGAGCTTGAAGAGGGAATAGAAAGTGACTTGAACAAGTATAGGGTTACTAGAAAGAAATATGCTAAAGCTTTAAATGTCCTTTCTTATATGATTACTGGCTCATCGGTTGTAGCCAGCTTAAGCACAGGGTCTAGTGTTGCTCTTTTAGCTACTGGAGTTGGGACACCGATGTCCATAGCTTTTGGGAGTGTTGGGTTGGGTTTAGGTGCCATGTCCACGATTGTAAGTGCTGTTTTAAAAAAGCTAACGCCCAAATTACAAAAGCACACTGCCATTGTAGCCCTAGCAACAGCAAAACTTCATTCATTAAGGCTGATTATAAGCAATACATTACTGGATGGAAAAGTAACAGACGAAGAATTCAAACGAGCCATGGCTGACGGTGATGATTACAGACGACAAAAAATTGACCTCCAAAAAAAATGGAGAAAGACTTTTACTTCACAACAGGTAGACGCTGAAGCAATCAGAAAGAACATTGCAAAGCAGAACCTTGCAAACGATCAACTAAACCCAAAATAGGTTAAAAATGAGTCTGATTTAAATTATTGTATTACCTATATATTTGATCTTAAAAATGACGACCAAAGTAGTTACAGAGCTTAAAAATATATGCCACGCCTTAGAGTTAATGATGGAGCAGGGGGCTAATGGAGAAGAGTTAAGAAACAAGTTTGACGAATTAATTACGGATCTTTTTGAGCACAGATATTCGTGAAAGTGTAACCAACGTAATCAGTAAAATGCCAGATTCTTGGCCCAACCCAGTTATAAAGTGTACTGCAATTTTAGTTCATATTATGGCTCCTGATGACACTGAATTGTCTATTTTTACTAACTCTGAAGGAGTAGCTATTCGATTTAATAAATATTAGCTAAATTTTAGTATTTATTTTTTTTGTATTACCTATATATTTGATCTTAAAAATGACGATCACAAAAACGATGGATGAGATATTTGCCGAACAGGTGGGCAATATGTTTAGTGAATTAGACATGAACATCATTAACCCCACAAATATTCAGGAAAGCGTAACACATGCCATTTCTAAAATTCCAGAGTCTCTTCAAATTGACCCGCCAGTAGAAGTGATGTTAGCCATTCTGATTGATTATATAACCCCCGATGATAAAAACATGCAAGTCTGGGTTTCAACTAGACAGAAAGAAGTAATCAGCTATTACGACTTTAATCCTAAATGGGCTGATTACATGCTTACACAGTTTAACCATGCAAGTGAAGAAGCAAAATTGCGCGGTTCTGGATGGTCTGAAGGAACAGTCCTTGAAATCAGATTAAAACAAACAAAGTTCTATCCTATAGTTGGTAATTCTTACATCCCTCTCCCAAGAGAGTTAGAGTTAAAACGAGCAGTCTTAAACATACATAATTCAGATAACTTATGTTTCATGGTGTGTTTTGGCGCATTTACACCCAGTTAAAAATAATGCAAACAGAGTATCTAATTATGGGCAGTAATATAAATAAGCTGAACTTTAATAACATAAACTTCCCAGTAAGTATAGACAGTTTAAGCCGGTTTGAAGAGCAAAACAAACCAATAACCGTAAATGTATACACATGGTCTGTAGCAGACAATCTACAGCCTCTAAGGATTTCTCCCTATGCTCCCACTTTAGGTGAATCCCTTAACAAGCATGTAGACCTGATTCTGTTTACAGATGGTTCCAAGAGCCATTATGTATTAATTAGATCAATAAGCAGACTTGTGGCTTATACTACAAAGGACACATCTAAACAAGAGCTTTGTAGAAGGTGTTTGGTTAGAATCCCATCTATAGAGGCAGCTGCTGAACATAAGAAACATTGTAAAAGTTTTGTAGACTGTAAAACCGAACTTCTTACGCCCCCACCAGGGTCTAAAGTTAGTTTTAAAAACGTACACAAAATGCAGATAAGACCATACGTAGTCTATGCTGACTTTGAAGCGATTTTGCCACAGTACTATGGACCACAACAACTAGAAGAACAAAAAACAGCTTTATTAACCCACCATCAGATTTGTTCTTATGCTTTTGTTGTTGTTAGATCAGATGGGGCACACACACAACCAGAAATTTACAGAGGTCCCGACGCAGCTGGTCGATTTTTACAACACATGAAACAAGTTCGTAATTACTTTTCTAATCGACTGAATCTTTCAGACATTGTTATGACTCCTGAAGATCAAAGGCGCTATGAATCATCTACACACTGTTGGATATGCAAATGCAAGTTATTAGGTGACACTGTAAGAGACCACAATCACATTACTGGCAAATTCAGAGGAGCTGCACACAACAGTTGTAATCTTCAACTTAAGGTTGACCCCAAAAAATGGAAACTGCCTATCTTCTTTCATAACTTACGAGGCTATGATTCTCACTTTATCATGCAAGCAATAACTTCTGAATGTAAGAGGGTTAGCTGCATTGCACAGTCACAGAAAAGTACATGACCTTTACTGTAGACTGTTTATCCTTCCATGACTCTGCTCAACATCTAATGGGGAGCTTAAGCAAACTAGCAGAATCTTTACAAGACTGTCCAATAACTAAAAAATATTTTAACTCGGCTTTAGTACGTAAAGGCGTTTACCCTTATGAATACATGGACTCATGGGACAAGTTTGATGAGCCAGCGCTGCCAGCAAAGGAAGACTTTTACAGCCGTCTTACAGGCAGAAGCATAACTGACTCTGACTATGAATACGCACAGAAAGCCTGGACAGAATTACACTGCCAAACAATGGGCGATTATCACAATCAATACTTGATGGCTGACGTGTGTTTATTGGCAAATGTGTTTCAGAATTACAGATCTACATGCATGAAACATTACGGTCTAGACTTATTACAGTACACTTCTACTTCTGAGTTCTCTTGGGACGCCTTCTTAAAGTCTACAAATGCTCAGATTAGTTTGGCAATTGGTCCGGCTGCCCAGATGATTGAAGCCGGTCTAAGAGAAAGCATCAGCATGACCTTACATGCTTACTGCAAAGCCAACAACAAGTATTTAGATGACTATGACCCCACTAAACCATCTAACTATCTGATGTATTTAGACGTCAATGATCTATATGGATGGGTCACGTATGAGTTACTTCCAGTACGTAACTTCCGCATGGGCGGACCCCTCGACGTTACTGAGGCGTTAGCCATACTGTCAGAGATAACACCCTATTGTTCAAAGGGCCTAATCTTAGAAGTCGATCTGTTCTATCCTGAACGCCTGTATGATCTTCATAGTGAGTATCCCCTAGCGGCAGAAAGATTAAAGATGAGTCCCACCGAACCACCTAAACTTGTGCCTAATCTTCGCCACAAGACTAAAGTACTAAAGTACGTACATATGTCATTACAGACTGCTACAGTTTTACTTAAGACACGGACTAAAACTTGCTGCTGTTCATAGATTTATAGAATTTGAAGAGCCCTTTATGAGACCATACATCATGAAGAATACTGATCTTAGGACTAAAGCCACTGACGCTTCAGAAAAAGACTTTTTTAAACTAATGAACAACAGTTGTTTAGGCAAAACCATGGAGAATCCACACAAGCGTAAAGATGTAAGATTAGTTACAAAAGAACAAAGAGCAATTAAGCTGGTCTCTAAACCTAACTACCAAGACTTTAGAAGATTTAGTGACAGCCTGGTTGGCATTATGATGAAGAAACAGAATGTGAAGTTGGACAAGCCGGTGTTTATTGGGTTTACTGTGCTAGAGTTGTCTAAGCTGTTAATGCTAGAATTTTTGTATGACTACTTTAAACCGCTGTACCCAGATTCTAGAGTTCTTTACACAGACACAGACTCTTTTATTCTGGATGTTCCAACTGAAGATTTTTACAAAGACTTAGAAGCGGAGGTAGCTAAAGGAGCTGATGGATGGTACGACACATGTGACTACCCAAAAGACAGCCCTTTACATTCAACTGTAAACAAGAAAGTAATTGGAAAGTTTAAAGACGAACTTAATGGGACAGTTATACAAGAATATGTTGGTCTGCGGTCAAAGATGTATAGCGTTGCTAGCCAGACCTCTGTAATGAAGAAGGCTAAGGGTGTAAGTAAAGAAGTTGTAAAAAAAAATATAACTCACGACAACTACAAGCAAGCTCTTTTTGAACACAAAGTATTTCATCACACAAATGTTAATCTGCGCTCTACTCTTCATCAAGTAAACACAACTGCTGTTAAGAAATCACTAGTCTCTAACAATAACAAGCGAACTTACGTTGATCCTGAGTTTTCATACGCTATAGGTCATTGGAGAACTAACTTAAGATCTTAACTAGTACTTTACTTATACTTTACTTAAAAACTTAACTAGTACTTAACTAGTACTTAACATTACTTGTACTTTACTTACACTTAACTTGTTATAACTGACTTTACTTGTACTTAACTTGTACTTAACAACACATTAAAAAAACTAATTCAGTAAAAATAATGGGTTTACAGCAGGAGGTGTTTTTTTTGCAGAAGCTGGTTCTTCTTCTTTTACTGTTTTTGTGGGGATTTGTGACTTTGTTGCTAAGTATGGTTTTAGACACTTGTATGCCAAAAACCCCCCACCAACAACAACACACCCCAGTACATAATAATACATCTTATAGTTTGATTGCGTTGTTGTTGGTGGCGGCGGCGGTGCTGGTGGCAATGTTGTATTACTATCTAATAATTTTTGTTTTGCTGCTTGGTTTGCTTTTTGCAGTCTGTTCCATTCAACTAGTTTACGACCGGCCTCAACACGCCCAGGACTTTTAGCTTTAGTAACACTACTCACTTGTGGGACACTCACTTGTGGGACACTCACTTGTGGAGCCATATTCTGCTCCTGTGGAGTCTTCTTCTCCTGCTCGCTCATTTTTTTTAAATATGATTAAAATTAATAAGATTAAAAGTAATTAATCCCATGGTGAATGGACATAACGTCCCAAATCTACAATACATGTCACATGCAAGAGATTCTAGGGACTTGGTTAAAACCGGATCTTGTGTTAAGTCATATTTTAAATCTTCTTCTGAATCAATCGGTGCTATCTTGCCTACTAATTTAGTATATAAACTAATCATTGTTTGTCCTACTGATCTAACCATTTTTGATCCTAGCTGTGCTTCGTACCTAGCGTAATACTTCTCAACGTCTGATGTAGACAATTGCTGAATCTGTTCAATACTTAGTTCAACACCTAAATACTGTCTAGTTTTTCCACATGCAGCCAGAGAGTATAATCTTTCTTTATGACAGAGGTCTGGGTCTGCTGGCTGCTCACACTTTAATAGCTCGTCGCAATCCATTTTTAAAAACCCTTTTTAAAAGCAACAAAAATAATAAACCTTTTAAAACAATGAGTTTAACGTTGGTTAATTATGCAGTGCCCATTGTCGGTGTTATAGTTTATTCAACTCTTGCAAAAGGTTTGTTAAAACCGCCCAACATGGGAAAGATAGAAGATTTGCCGAAACTAGTTGTAACCTTATTTTTAGCTCTAGCAACAAAAGATTATTTGATTAAAAAGCACATAGACAGTCTTTCATATTATGATTATTTTAATTATTTTTTTAGTTAATAAAAACATGAGCACTGCAAAGATTACTAATACTATTTACCACTCTGCTGTAATCAGCGGTCTTAGTATAGGGTACAGCGTGTTAGCAAAAAACATGTTTAAGATGAGACCAGCTGATCTAGGAAGGTTAGACATTGAGGATGTTGTTAAGGTTATAGTTGTAATAACTGCAGGAATTGCCTCAGAAGACTTTCTTGTTACACAGGGAATTATCCCAGCAAACATCAGTGCATAAAAAGATTCATTTATAAAAAAGATTCGTTCATTTATAAAAAGATGTCCGGATTAGTTCTGATGGTGGGAGGAGCTATTGTTAATGCACTGGCTTTCTCTGGCAGCAATTATATGTTTAGTAAATTACGGTCTGATGAAGAAAGAGAACGCCATAACAAGGCAATGGAAGAGTTAGCTAAGGCAAAAGACGCTTACGAGAAAAGGAGAATTGCTCACTTAGACTTTATTAATAAAAAGTTAAGAGAACAGAGTCATGCAGAGCACACATGATTTACAGACGTTGATGACGCAATGAATGAATATTACTTAGTGACAGGAAAGAAGTTTCTAACATCGTCACCACCAGAACTGTCCGACTTTTATGAACCATCTGAGGATCAGAAAATGGTAGAAATAGGCTTTATTATAGGTGCTATGGGAGCAATCTTTCTTCTTGCATATTCAATCTAAAAAACATAGTTAAAATGTAATAAAAACAGTCCCTTCTTATGGACAATACGAAGTACAAAATATATTATTCTCCTAGAGGGTATTGGAAAAGAAAGGCTGCTATTGATAAACTGAGTAAAGCTGCTAGGGTGTCTGAATCAGAAACAAAAAACTGGCTTTCAAAACAAGCGACCTGGCAAATATATCTGCCTGCCCCAAAAAGAATAATAAGGCCTCGATTTGTTAACTCAGTTCCTAATGACACCCACCAGATGGACTTGTTGTATCTTCCACATGACAAAGTTAGAAGAAAAAAGTTTAAGTATGCTCTAACTGTTGTTGACATGGCTTCAAGGTATAAAGACGCTGAGCCTTTAACGGATAAAAGCTCAACTGCTGTGGCTGTGGCTTTACAACAAATATACATGCGAGGCCCATTAAAGTATCCTAGGATGATCCAGGTTGATGATGGAAAAGAGTTTAAAGGAGCTGTAAACCAACTGTTTTTAAGACACCGGGTTACAGTTAAGAGAGGAATCCCAGGCAACCATCGCTCCCAGGCCCTAGTGGAAAACTTTAATAAGAATCTAGCTGAACGTCTGTTTACCTATCAATACCACAGAGACCTTATGGACAAAACACGCAACACAGAATGGGTTAGGAGATTGCCAGCAGTCTTACGCGCCATGAACAATGAAGAATTTAAAGCAACGGGTCTTAAACCGGTGAATGCAATCAAATTAAAAAAAATAAGTATTACTGAAGACATCCAAAGTAATCAGAAACTCTTGCCGTTTGGACTAAAAGTAAGATACTTGTATGCTCCTGGAGAAGCAGAGGGTGATGTTAGAATTAGAGCCACAGACCCTATATGGAGCGTAGACGTATATGAAGTTGAAAGAATTATGAAAACATCCCCTCCCGTGTATTATTTAAGACAGACTCTTTCTTCCAAAAAGCCTGCCCCTAAAAGATCGTTTGTTCGCGAAGAGTTGCAAGTTGTTCCACCAAACACAGTGCCTATAACTTAATCAGAGAGAATGTCTAAATGTGTGGGTTGCGGTCACCATCTTATTTTGCCCTGCAAACCCTGCTTTTCACATGATTAAATTTTTTTGATTTTTGTAGGTTTTAGCTGTTTTTTTGGTTGAAGAAATTTAATCATGTGAAAAGCGGGGTTTGCGGGCAAAATGGGATGGTGATCTAGAACACAGATTTAGACATTCTCTCAAGCCCACAGATCACATACATGCACACACATGTATACACACAAACGTGCATGCATGCAAGCGTATGCACATGCACATACACATGCCAAGCACATGCATACACACACACCATACACACATGCACATGCACAGCTTACACTGGCACACACACATATGGGCCCCTGCCCTCATACAGGGTTCATACAGATTTCCATACAAAAAATTAAGGACTTTTGAAGCACCTTTGTTTTAATTTAAGGATTTAAAAATAATAATGAAATTCAGACACAAATCATTTGCTGTTACTCTTCAATACTAGCATCATGGATCCTCTGCGAGCATAGATTTTAGGAATCTCAGCTGTTATTGTTAATATCAGTATAGACACAAATGTTTGTTTGTTACACTACAGCAGAGCAAAGTAGGATTCTCACTTCTTATGATCAATTGACAAAAATGTTTGAAAATGTTCGCTGTACACTACAGATTCTCCAATCTGGCAGTTGACAAAAATGTTTGTTTGCCTGACTTCCATAAGAGTTTCAGTTCTTGTCATACATGTTTGTTTGAAGTCACTGAGGGTAAAATGTCTCTATAACTAAAACTCTACACGTCACAACACTGGGGCATAAACATCAAAACACTGAGAGGAGTCAAGTTTTTCTTTCTCCACACTGAAACTGTTTGGCAACTGCACAGTCCGAGAACATTCACTGGAACAGATTTGAACTGCTTTCACATGAACGAAAACTGTAATGACTTGTCACTGCTTTTAACATCCTCAGTATTTCAGATTTCTTTGCCTCTGTTTTAATACGGCTCAGGCTGTTCACTGACATCTGAGTTGGAGCAGTTCTGTTGGTTGATGAACTGCAGGATGGTGAACTGCTACAAGTGATGGGCTGGTCGCTCGCTGTAGAATTTTTTTTAAAAAACTCGAAACACGAACTGCAGGATATGAAACCTTCATCAGGTCGCAGTGATTTTTTCCTTTTCTATGGCTATTTACAGCCGATTCTCCCATTGTACTAATGTCTATGATCATCTTGCAAATGCGGCAAAAGGCCTTGCTTCTATCTCCGCCTGGGTCAGCCTGCAGCCATTCTTTGTACTCGTCTTTTTCCAGCCAAACCATGATAAACAAACACTTCCCCGGCATGCTGACTTCTCAGTTTCAAAATCGTGGAACATTCATTCACATAAGCGCATGCGCTATGAAGGCCGGTAACTCTGGTGTTGTGATCTACAGCAGACGACGAATCTGTGAGATCGTCGATCTTAACTCCTACTTCCTTTTTTAAAAAATTCAATTTCAAGCCTTTTGTGTTTTTTTAAACAAACTTGAGATTTTACACAGACTTTATTCAAAATCATAGGCAGTGACAAAATTTAAGGACTTTTTAAAGACCTTTCAGCAAAAGCCTGGTTTTTAAGAACTTTTAAGGCCTTAAAATGTATGCCCTCAAAATTAAGGACTTGTAAGGACTGTACGAACCCTGTCATACCTATGCACACATGTACACTCACCACACACACATACAATGATAATAATGGCACAGCTAATGTCAGGTAGGTTAATCAAGGTCTGACCAGCACGCTGGGCTAATGTGTAGGTCAGGCATCTGCTAAGTTGTAGCCATGAGATTCCCTTCTTAAATTCTCTCATCTTAGTCATTTCATTCATTCATCCATCACTTTTAAATCATGTGCAGTGTGGTCTAAAAACTTAGCGGATGTAGTGTAGCGTATATGGACTAGTTTGCACACAGTGACATCTTCATGAAACTGAAACTGAAACAGGACTTCTGTATCTGATGGTTTCACCTTTCTTTATATCTGCATCAACACTATGCTCACAACTAATTCTTCTGTGAACGTCGTGAATAGCTGTAGTATATACCAATTCTTCAAAGATATGTACAAATGTTTCGATTGGTTGCATCTGCATGCTTGTTATCCAGTAAAGCAGACTTACTGATAATCATTCATTCTGCAAAAAAAAAAAAAAAAAAAAAAAGAAACTAAAGGGTTGTTGAAATGTCTGGGAGTTGCTCGTAACTGCAGTGTCCCCACTTGGATATGTAGGGTTACATCACAACCTGTAGCAGAGGAGAACCTCTGACCCAAAACATACATTATTTCTAACTAAGACATGAAAAATCATAATATTTAAACAACATACTCTTTAATTAAGTAATCTAGCTGCTCTTTGTTTACTGTTCACATCAGCTTTGATCAAAACATGATAAACACTGGGTTTATTTTTCTTCTTTTTTTTCCAACTTTTTTTTTTTTTTTTTTTTTACTGCTGTGAGAACATTTTCTACCATCATGCACCATGACCGTTTACCATGCACTCTACATTCTAGCCTTCTTAAAGCACATAAAATGATAAGAATTCTTGCTTTCTTTTCGAGTTTTTAAAAGTTATGTGAATCAAGAATTTCCCTCACAGTTTTTGTTCTTCTTCTTGTTTTGTTTTTGTTTTCCTTTCTTTCGTTGTAGTTTTTTTTTTTTTTTTACTGATCCTGAATCCGTCTCAACGTAAAAATGTGGCGGCCATGTGAAACCTTTGTTAAGGTGTGTGAACCACCACCGTGATTTAGCATCTTTTCTGGCTTCAGCTTCACTTCTGTAACATAATTTTACTTCTAAATCATAACCATATTCGTCTTTAATGCTTAGCTTTCATTTCACTAAAATTACGAGTACGTTTCCATTCATATCATCCATGTAGTCATTCCTGCCACAATCAAAATCTTACTCACTCAGTCACTGCGACTCAAAATCCGAGTGTAATCTGATTGCACGCGCGAATCAAGCGAGACGTCACGTTCAGGCGAATCGGCGAACCTGAATTGTTGGTTCTATAACTGACCACACCATGATTCGACTTCACACCAACACATGACCAAAAAGACCACCAGAAATAATTCAATACTAAAACTGTTGAAAGTATTAGCAGTGGGGGCCAATTTTTCATTTTCAGAATTTGTCAAGTTTATTAATAGACTTCCTCGAAAAATTAATGGCTACCTCGCCAACTCAGCGTTCGCCCCTTCGTCGAGTATGTCAAACTGAACATGATTAAGTTTGTTATCCGAAAGCATATGATTGTTTCCAAATACTTTTAAAAACTGATAAGCATGTTCTATAATCACCTGTCAACTGTATGAAGCACACCTCTGAAACTGGCTTGACTTCTAACAGAGCACAATCAACAAGAAAAACCACCCCTGCACTCCCCGCGTTTTGGTTAAAAGTGAAAGTACCCCGTTACCCAGAGCCACCTCGGTTTCGATCTAGAATTGCAAAAAGAAAAATGTTTTTAAGATCCTTCTTAGGCATATTTTCACTTTATTCACGTAAATTAACTTAGTAAATAGTATTGTAAAGGGTTGTTTTTAAATTGTGTTGTTGTGTTTGAGAACTTCGAAAATATCTTTTCACCGAATACAAAGTCATTAATTCCCAGCACTGCAAAATTCACTGCCCAGCCTGCGACGTGGCAATTTTCTCCCGAATTAAAACTTGGAACTGGTGTGCAGCTGCGATGTGGGTGAAAAATCCATTTGAAAAGACACGCCTTGAGGCGCCCACAATCCGAGAAATGCGGGTTCGAATCCCGGCAACGGCATGAGAGGGGGGAAAAAAATGGAGGGGGGGCAGCAGTAGGGCATCAGGGAGTCACGAACTGGATGCGGCACAGCCACCTTAGACTGTAACACTAATTGATTGGGGGGGGGGGGGGGGGATCTTCTCTGAAGACTTTCTAATGTCAAGATCTCCCTGGAGTTCTTTCCTCCTGCATATCCCGACTGGAAATCCACCGTGACAACGGACTACAAGTAATGAAAAAGTGGGATTCCCACGTGTCTGTGGACGAATATTCTCCACTGAGCACGGCATTATGATCCACAGAACGAAAAAGGGCTGAGTGAAGATTCTGATGAACGAACAACAGTGCAGACACCACGCCACCTGAGACGTCAGAAAACTAAGGCCAGGATTCAAACCACCGAGCCAATGACATCTACGCTAATTATTCAGATGAGAAGTTTTGAAGGCTCTCAATGCCAAATGCCAGAAACACAGCTTGTGGCCCACAAGTGCAGAAGTGGAATAAGAGAAAACAGATGAAGAAGAAAAAAATCGGTCCTAAAACTGGATGTGTTGATAGAAAAGAGCACAGTGGAACACAAACTAACCAAATTTGGAGACTGTGTGCGGAACTTGTGTGGATGCCTAAGGATTGAAGCATCCAAAAGTAAAGAAATCTCTTCAAAATTCTAGATATCAGCGAGGGATGGAGAATATCTGAAGGAGAAAAAGGAATGTCAAGAAACAAATGAAGGCTGCCTCAGATACTTAGGAGAAAGGATTGCAGAACCTCTGGTAATACCCCAAAGCACAACACGGTGCCCTCAGCAAAGCAGAATCAACCAGAAGGAGAAGGAGCCCAAGACTGCTTCTTCAAGACTCCATCCAGTCCTCCAAGAGACTATTTGAGCAGCCAGTCTGGAACACTCACAGCGAACAAAGAAACTCTTGAGCAGCATCTCTGGAAAACATCCGCCGAATTCCATGCAGAGCGAAGAACTACTTGAAATCAAGGGCTTGTTGTGGCGTAAAGTGTCAGAGAAAACGTTGAATGATAAACCAGCAACTGAGCCCGTAGCAAACTCAACTCTGGGTAGGAGCCGGTTGGAGCAGAAAAATCCCACATGACTCTGATGGGAATCGAACCCACGACCTCCCAGTCGGGAGTCCACGACACTAACCACTTTGCCACGGCGGCTGGTGAGCCTTGGGTTCTGCTCTTGACACTTTTCTGTTCACTGCCAACATGTAGCGAACGCCATATTCCTGGTGCTCCTGCCTGCTTGAAAGCTACATAGAGATTAAAGGAAAATGTCTGTGGTGTGGGTAATGAATCTTTTGGGGATTATTTTTGCGAACACTTTCCCTGTGATGCGCATAATGATTATCTTCCTTAGTCTCGTAGAGATGCACAATTAAGATATCTTTTCAGTTTTGCAATACCTTTCCTTTTTCCCAGATTTTCTCCTGTGAATGTCCATGAGACTGGGAAATGGCTTTGGAACACAGGAGACGACTGATGCGCAAATAATGCTGGGTATTTTTTGTTTATTTGATTGGTTGGTTGGTTTTCTCTTCTTTTTTTTTTAACTTGTATTTTTTCATTAAAAAAAAAAAGTGTTCTGCCAATTCAGAACATAAGCACGTTGTAAATAATGTGCGCTCTTCACCAAAGAAATATAACACAGAAGAAAATATCAAGTAATAGTATGAATCATCAGACTTAGATCTACAGTGGAAAAGAACACAGCTTGGCGGTTCCTCACAGAACGCTATGTACTTGTTTTTCATTTGGATCTGGTCTAACTGTTCACATAACCTTCAAAATGTACAAAAGTTTATGTGCAGTAATAATTTTGTTTAAATGGTCTTCCCACATAAATTAAGGTGATCGAGCCCACAGAAATTAAGAAACTGCGCTAGAAACTTAACTTGTATGTGGTGATGTCATTAAATTACAAACACACAATCAAAGAAACACACACACACACACACACACACACACACACACACACACACACACACACACACACACACGAGCTAAATCTAATTATTTAATGATGAACATCACCCAGCAACTGCTGTGAGAATTCTGGAAGATAAGAAGGTGACTCTGTGAGTAATTGGCATCACATTATGGCCACCAGCCTTGAAGAAGGAAGACATCCTGCCAAGATATAGTGAAGAAAGTAACAGTATACACCATCTTTGTTTACAAGACCGTAACAACTGAACTTAAAGGATGCTTGTTATCTATCTTGAAGTCAATATCATCTATTCATGTGCCACACGGAAACCAGGTTAAATTCGATTGTTCTTATTTTGTTTTCATGCAACAGAGATAGCTTACAATGACACTGGATGACGTGGTTATCTATACGCATTAAGATTATTCTGAGAAGTGTTACTATGTGTTAAAGTTGTCTCTTTTTTTCTTTTGTGCTGTCTCCTTCTTTTCTTCATATGCTCATCAAGGTGCATGCTAGCGGTCCCAAGCAGACATATTAAAATGACAGGAATACGACTATTTTCTTCATGCCAGCTTGTACAATGACAGGGCTAGCTCCATGGTCCGAAATGTGACGTGAGCTAAGATCTGAGTCACAGATTAGGTCCAGAATACCATTCATCATTACACTAAATAATGTTTTGTTTGTTTTCACAGAAAAGGCAGATACGGAAGAGAGAGAGAGAGAGAGAGAGAGAGAGAGAGAGAGAGAGAGAGAGAGAGAGTGGAAAGGACAACATTAAAGCACATAAATATTAAGTCCCTCACTGACAGCGATCATATGAGTTTTCCTTTTTTTTAACAGAACCCTTTGTTTCTGCCCATTCAGAATGAACTTTCGTGGCTAGAAATAAGGGTCAAAACTGGATTGAGAATCAAGAGAAGGGGACAAGGCTTGAGTAGATTTGGGCCTGGATTGCAGGTAGACTCGTCAAAGTCTTGGGTGACGTTTCTGAAGGAATTATGTTGATATAATTTCATGGCTAGATTTGCGTGATCGGGTCAACACTGGATGAATGGAATGTTCCATACAGAATATATCATGATAATGTGGTCTGAAATGTTGTGATTCAGCAACATGTTTTCAGTTGGTCTGTGCTGCGCACATTACGCATCGAACCAACACCACATAAGGTCAGAACAATCCTTTGAATTTACCACTGACCAGTGACGTTTTCAAATACCATCTGGTAATTTTCACAAATAATGTTTGGGCATATAGAGGCACTAAATTTTTGTTTTGTCAAAATCGTGTGCGGATTTTACATCCAAGAGTTGTCTATAGAAATGAAAGTGACTTATGACAAGATTATTTTTCCAGGCATTTCAAAGTCCCGGAAGAATCATTTACCCCATTTCCCTAAGTGCATTGAACTTTCTGATGTTTAACTTATATTCTGAGCCAAATTGATGCCCCAGGAATGTTAAAATTTGCAGATCCGTACACGAATGTGTGCAGTTGTTCATATGTCCCATTTTAACCACCATTATGCGTAAACACTTCAATGGGGGAAAAAAATGCATGTATTTCTTAGCTTACAAAACAAATGCATCATACACCACATCAAATTATCAAATGAATCCAAAGTTCTAGACAGACCATTGAATTTGGTTACTAGCTGACATTTCTTCCATTGCCTAGTATGATGGACGTTAACTCTGTCATGGGCCACCAACTAAGGCTGAGGAGCCAAGCATACCCTTGACTCTTGACGATAGGGTTGTCCACTTTCCAAACAAGTCTGTTGCTTTGTGAGTGCCCTTGATCGTTATTCTTTTATTTACCTTCAATGATGTTCTGAGCTTTGTGTTGTGTATGTGAGTACATGCCGTATATGCTCATAATTATGAGCTGTCACATATATAAGTATTACTGAAGGGAGTGGAAGGAGAGAAAGAGCATGCCTGGTGTGTGTTGTGTGTGTGTGTGTGTGTGTGTGTGTGTGTGTGTGTGTGTCATTGTTCATTCTGTAAAGAGATCTTATATCTTTGCTTTTTCTTGAACGATCTAGCTATATTTGTTGTTGTTGTTGTTGTTATTGTTGTCTTTTATTTTTGATGAATGGTTACACGTGAAAAAAGCTGATATTCTGCTTATTCGACAAGGATGGTGTTAATCTGCAATAACTCTGGCGTGACCTAACGTTACATTGTTGAATAAATCAAACAATAAACTACATAGCGTGAGGTACACTTAAAACACATTTCTGCCCACTTTTACAGCTGTGGACACTGACCCAAATAACCTACTCTCAAGCGTAATTGTGTCCCTTGCATATAAGTTTTGGTCACCCACTTCCGGGTTATTTTTTGACGGAAGAAAACTGCAGCATATTGAAAGTAAAACTAAAAGGTAAAAATATCGCTGAGCGCACAGGCCAGTGTTTCATGATTATTTGGTCGGCGAGATTAGAGGCACCCACCCTTATTTTTTATCTATTAATATTGTTGAAAATTGAACGAACGCAAAATCAACGAGAGAGAGAGAGAGAGAGAGCTCTGACCGCGACACCCCCTGTTCCCACCTCTCTACTTGATTTAGAGGTAGAGGGGGTGGGGCTTGTGGTATCTTCATCATGAAGTTCTTAAATTAGACGGCCACAATCAACATTAGGGGGCCGGAATAGCTCAGTGGGACTCGTGATCCTGAGGTTACGGGTTCGAATTTTGGTACAGGGGATTTTTCCCTCGGAGTTAACATTGGTTCTGACTCCATTCCCCATACAGTCGTTCGAATGAGACTATAAACCGAGGTTCCGTGTGTGAACGCACGCATAACATCTTGCACACACGTAAAATCCCATCACCCACTGTCGGAAGAGAAGGCCAGTTTGGCCGTTGGTATGGATGACACGTTACACATAGCATGCACCCTCCCCAAAGTTGGAGTATGGCTGCCTTACTGGCGAGATAAAAAAAAAAAAAAAAAAGGCCATACACACAAAAGTGTCAGAATCTTCAACTTGGTGAAGGTGGACACTCAAAGAAAGAAGAAGAAGAACATGTTGATTACTCAGCCGTTTTGTAGTAGTAGTAGTTGAGGGCTGGCTCGAAGCCTAGGCCTTTTGGCCTTTTAACGCCCCATCTATCATGCGTTTAGCTTTTCTTTGGGGTCTGAAAAGCATGCCATATTACTTATACTTTGAACAAATATGCTTCAGTCGATTTCCTGAAATAAAATTTTGAGTTCTGAGTCATTGTCCAGGAGGTTGTGTATGTAGAATTAAGAAAGCCATACTTGATATAATTGGTTCTTGACTGGCATGTGTAAGTATATACATCGACCTGGAACCACAGTCCTGCAGTAGAACCAGGAGAAACCACCACAGCTACCAGTTGAACTAGCCGTACCAACGCATTCATTACTGCACAAACAACCGCAAAAACTCCATCTATCCCAGAACTATCCAAGACTGAACACCCTGCCCACCAACTCATTTTCTGTGACGTTCCTGACGAGTATATTCAGTTTCAAAGTGACATGACAGTATGCAGAAATGAAACAAAAGTAAAAATACCATTCCGTCCGACGAAAGGGACAAACAAATTACATGACAAAACACAACGCATTTCGAGCTCTTTGGCCTTCTTCAGGCAAGATTAACAACATTCAGCACAATGAAAGTGAATAATAATAATAATGAATACTTATATAGCGCCTATTCTCGGCTAGAGACCAAGCTCTAAGCGCTTTACAACCAACACTCGCTTACACAACGGGCTGCCTACCTGGGTAGTGCCGACTGAAGAGCTGCCAGCTGGCGCTTCATTCAGTCGTTTCCTGTGTCTTCCAGTCAATATCGTTCAATATCGTTCACTCAGTTTCTTTACTTCCTTCATTCTTTCCATTTCTTACGCAGGGTGCATGCTGTGTGTAACGTGTCATCCATACCAACGGCCAAACTGGCCTACTCTTCCGAAAGTTGGTGATGGGATTTTACGTGTGTGCAAGATATTATGCGTGCGTTCACACACGGAACCTCGGTTTATAGTCTCATTCGAAGGACTGTATGGGAATTGGAGTCAGAACTAATGTTAACTCCGAGGGAAAAATCCCCCTGTACCGAAACGCCCCGGCGGAAATTCGAACCCGCAACCCCAGGATCACCAAGATTACGAGTCAGGCGCTCTACCAACTGAGCTATTCCGGCTCCAGAATGAGCAATCACTTATCTCCTCAAATCGGACACAAAATGGACGTCCATTTTGCGAGGTTCAAACGCTTTGTCTTGTGAATTGTTTGTCCCTTTTGGTCTTGCAGAACAGTATTTTTTTTCTTTTAAGAGTATTTTCAGATTGAGAGTGTTGAGTCAAGTCCAATGAATTGTCTCCCCCACACACAAAGGTCTCCAGGGGTGGGTGGCAAAAGGTAGGTGGGAGGTGGTCGGGGAGCGGCACAACCTATACCTATCTATTATAGCTGAATTTTGGAGCCTTCCCTCCCTATTTCCAACTGTCAGAAACCTTGAAACATACTATACTGCTCAAAACAATTTAAGAGCCAGTTGAAAACATTCACACACAATTCAACCGAAAAACAAAATAACTTCTTCAAACAATTTAATTGAAAATTCATCTATGGAACAATACAATGACATCAGAAATAAACGAATAACAGCTGCTCAAAAACAACTTCATGGGCTTAATTGATGAACACCTTCATTTCAGAAATCAGAACAGTCAAATCAAATGACAATCAATGTCAATACTCAGTATGGCCGCCATTAGCGCGGATACAAGCTAGACATCTCTGTCTCATAGAGTCCACAAGCCTCCTGAGAGTCAGCTGGGGGATGTTGTTCCACTCCTCCTGCAAGAAGTCGAAGAGCTGGCCCAGGTTCACTGCTGGAGGGTGGTTCTTGTGAAGCAGGCGCCCCAGGATGTCCCAGGCGTGCTCGATCAGGTTAAGGTCGGGCGAGGATGCTGGCCAGTCGAGGCGGTTGACCTGCTGCTCCTCCAAGAAGACATTTACCACCCTGGCATGGTGGGGACGGGCGTTGTTGTCCTGGAGGATGGCGTCAGGGCCCAGGGCTTGCAGGGCAGGCAGGACCAGAGGCTGAAGAATGTTGTCCCTGTACCCCTCACCAGTTAGGTTGCCTTCAACTCAGAACAGGGGGGTTCTGAAGTTCCTTCCTATGCCATCCCACACCATGATAGACCCCCCCCATACTGGTCCCATTCGATTACGTTGGCTTCTTGGTAGCCTTCCCCCGTCCGCCTCCAGACACGTAAACGACCATCGTGGAAGAGCCGAGCAAAACGCGACTCATCAGAAAACATCACCCGGGCCCAATGCTGCCTCTCCAGGCCACATGAGCTCGGCACCAGGTCAGTCGCGCCCTACGGTGAGCCGCCGTCAGCACAGGTCAAACAGCTGGCCGTCTTGCGTGGAGGTTAACTTCTCTCAGGCGGTTCCGAACAGTTTGATCGGAAATGTTGACGTTCGCTGCAGCACGCAGTTGTTGCCTGAGGTTGTTTGCAGTGGCAATTCTTTGTCTCAGCGCCATCAGAACCAGCAGTCTGTCCTGCTGTCTGGTGGTGGACCTAGGCTGGCCAGACCATCTTCGTTCAGCAGTACTACCAGTGGCGTTGAAGCGGTCACGAAGTCTTTGGATGACAGCATGATGCACTTGAAGGCGACGACCAACTTCTCTGACGCCTGCACCTTCTTGAAGCCAAGCAACAGCCCTTCCCCGGTCAGTGTCATTTAATCTCTGTCTTGGTGGCATGGTTAAAAACACCCCCAAAAGTGGCTTTTTTTATACCCACTGGTCAGCAAAACTGGTTGCCATGTGTTCAGTAAAGGCACGACTTGCATGTGCAATGCAGTTTGCAGTCAGCCCAACTCTGCTGCCTCAGCTATGCACTCACAAACCGCGACCATGTTTTCGTGATTTTGGTGTTTCTTTTGTGAACTCGTTCAACCCACTAGACTCAGATTCAACTGAACACATGCCAAAACCAGTTTTGCATTGAAGCAGTTGTCACACTTTCAGTGCAAAAATTGGACAAAAGCTTTGAGTTCTATACACTACGATGCGTTTTCTAAACCATATGAAAAATGCAGGTGGCTCTTAAATTGTTTTGAGCAGTATACGATAGTACAAATCCCATGTAATTACACAAGTCAGCATATTTCAGCTTGTCCTGTTTCAGCTGGTCCTATCAGGGGGGAAAACCTGTTCGGGAAGAATTTGATTCAAGAGTAAAATGGTGGGTTGGCTAATTAACTGTGAACCGGGAAATGAATTTTGATAACTTCACTGTGAAATTTTTTTGGAAATGGGATTGGATGGAAGCAGTTGTGTAGGACGAGAGGTTAGGGAAACATCTGATACATGTGCAGATACATGCGTGTGCTCACACAACCCACAAATCACACACACAGATGCACATGCACTTCTGCACATGCACACATACGCACACACATGCATGCATGCATGCACACACACACAAAAGTGCATGCGCACACACACACACATGCATACACGTACATAACTAGATGAAACTGAAACTGATCAAGATTAAATTACAGGGAGATGCAGTGTGTGTGAGCTGTGCAAGCTGGACAAAAATTGTGGGTTCAAGGGTTTTGTGGCTTTTGGGAGCTTCATGGGAATGGAATGTGTGTGTTTGTGTTCATGATGCAAATAGGAATTATGCTTGTTGAAAAATCACACAGAATATGCAGAGTTTTGTACATGTTTGTGTGGCCTGCAGATCTTGTGAACACATCTAACAGCTCATGATTAAGATTGAGATGAACATCAAAGAAGATCCAGAACCACCATGGAGAACGCAACAGGAGGAGTATTCTGGTGAGTGACACTTTATCCTTCTTCAAGACTTTGTACAGGTAGTGACATCATGTTGATTTTGTTGTACAAACACTCAGCTAATGGAAGATTCTGTTTACAACAAGAAAAATACACATACTGACTTGTCTGGAAATGCTACCTTGATAGCTATCAGGACCAAAACACACAAACTTGTCTACCGCCATTCTCTCGCTTCTGATTCCCAATCCCATCTCATGCACCACCCAGTCTATGCCTCCTTGAACCCAGGAATGAAGAAAATGGATGAACATTTCATTCACTGTTACAAACAGTTTGACTTTACTTTTTATTATCAGTCAGTTGAGATCTACTGCCCTGATACGTCCCTTTGCAATCGGCTTGGCTATAAGCAACATTATCTCTCTCTAGTTCAGAGCTGCATGTCTTGGGTTTCTTATCATAGGTGTTAAATTCAATGCTATGTTATTTACCAAATGATGCATGCTGAAATTGCGCAAGGAATCTGGAGGTCTCTTTAAAGTACCGGAATGAGGCAGAAAATGCTTATGGCTGCCAGAAGTGGTTCCTTGAATGTTCAAGCACTTTGAATGTAGAATGAATGTTGATTCTCTCTTCTAGAAAATTCAGTGCATTTTGATTGGCTGTACTGTGTGATAATTCTCAAACATTTAAGAATATTTTCAAGATTATTGATTTTGTTAAGCCACATCGTGTTTCTAGACCTTTCATATTTGTTATCTATAAATGATTTCGAGGATTAGAGTGAAATGGGAAGAGGTTGAAATTAAAAGTGTTTGAGAAGAACACATTCTTGTTTTGGAATTGTGATGGTCATTGAGTATGGAAAGATTTGCATTTGTTAACAGAGCTGTTCTTCTCTGTATGTGGATTGATTCAGTTAGAGATCAGAACCAACTCTGGTGCCAAGCTTAATTCGTAACATCTGGGGACCAAGCTTTCCCCCGCCTCATTCCATCTCCAACGTCATCATTACCCTCCACACTCATCTCCCATCTGCATCACTAACAACAACCCTGCCTGCAAAGTCCGAGAGTTTTTCGTTTCCGTGCTTGTGCCACTGCTCCTAGTTCTTTAGACAGTATTAGATTCTCTCTCTTCCTTCAAGTCATCTTTGAAGTCTACACATTTTACTGATTCCTTCTCGCCATGTAAAAGTAGTGTGTGTATAATTATGTGTGTGTGTATGTGTGTGTGTATGCACGTGTATACATGCATTCGTGTGTATGTGTGTGTGTGTGTGTGTGTGTGTGTGTGTGTGTGTGGATGCTAATAACTTTGTAAGTACTTAAGGCCATTTGCAGATTAAGTGGCAGAAATATCTATTATTATGATGATGATGACAATGATGATTATAATTATTATCATTGTTACTATTACTGCTGTTGGTATTATTATAATCAAAATTAGTTTATTTATCAATTTATGCATTTATTTATTTAGTCTGATTTTGTGTTCGTTTTTCTTATTCTGTCGCATGATTCATTCAGTAGAAGTATGGTTTTCCCCAGCACTGAATATGCCAGCCAAGAGGACCCAAGGCAAGAATGGTGACCAGCCACCCCCAGAATCAGACCCTGTAGTGACTGAGGGTGCTGTTGATGCTACTAGTATCAAAGAGGAGCCAACACCAGAGTGCCCTCAGGTGTCAGTGGCATTCATGCAGGAATCCAAGCAGAGGAAGAGAGCCACTGCACTGCCACAGCTGACCAGAGAGCAGGAGGAGATGCTCGTTGAATGGTACCGCGATCATGACTTGTTCTACAACCAGAGTGTGAGAGACTTCAAGGACAAGGGGAAGAGAGACAGGATGCTGGAGAACAAGGCTAAACAGCTTGGTATGACTGGTAAGTAGATGTTTTCAACAACCATTTGTTTCTTTGACTGCCTATCAGAGGATTTTTTGGTTTAATTATTGTTTTGGGGTGTACACTCAGGCAAATTGTTTTTGTGTTTTTATTTTACGCCTCATACTTTGAAATGCACTTGTTATTCACATTGGAATCAACGTGAATTTATTTGTGTTAATTTAATGTTGTTTGAAGTAATATTATGGTTCTGAGGTTAGTTTCTGATTCCATCTGTATTTTGGTATTTTTCAGGCAAAGAGTTGGCCATTTGGTTCAGCAACATGAGGACCATGTTTGGGAAACTGAAGAAGAGTAAGAGTGGTAGTGGCACCCCGCGACTCACTGCAAGGCAGTTGTGGGTCCTGCAGGCATTCAGTTTCCTGGATCCCCATCTGGTCCTGAAGACTGGGCAGAGGCAGCTGGGCAGAGTAAGAACAAACCTACATTCATGTTTACACACACACATGCACACACACACATGCACACACACTCAAACACACACACACACACACACACACACACACACACACACACACACACACTCAAACACACACACACACATGTACACACACACACACACACACACACACACAAGACTTGTTCAGTACTTGTCTGCTCTTCTGAAAGGGTTTTTATTTCCCTTGGTATATATTTGTTAATTTGTCAGCTTTGAAACATTGATTTAATGATAAATGACATAAAACTAGTCTTCCTTGTGTCAAATTTACAGTTCCTATGATCATATATTCCATTGCCTATCATTTTGTGTAAAGCAGATTTGCGTAAGACTGTGATTGGTACATTGAGTGACATATTTGTAACATTATGGGTTCTGTGTTAGAAGACATATGGCCCTCTCAAGAGGGCTTCATGTAGCATTTTGAAATATCAACAGTGCTAGAAAAAGAATTGACGATCTTTCAGCAGTTCTACATAATAATGGTAATAATGTTCATGTTTTTGTTTGTTTGTTTGTTTTTATTGCTGAGTTTTGATTGCTGAATCTCAGTTAATGAATATTAATCCAGATTCTGACATGTACATGCCTAACTATAATGTAAACCTTCTTGACCCGTTACCTAAATCGACCAGATTACTTTTATGTTGTTCAAATTCAGTAAACATCAAAATAGTGTCCCATTTAGAAAAAAATATAATATTGAATCTGTTTGGATATAAATTTGTTGTAGGCATTGTTAAGTGATTATGATGTAATATTGAATCTATTTGGATGTAGATTTGTCTTAGACATTGTAAACTGATTATGACAGGATTTTCATATATAGAAACCCAGCAGAAACCACTGATTGGTATGGTACATTTAATTTAATGATGGGTGGTGCAGTTTTCAAGTCCAAAGAAACAATTCACTTGGATTATTTTAGTATACATGTTACAATACCAGGAACAAAATGGAGTGGTGTGTAAGGCGAAGTTCTGCCATGGAAAAAGGCGAAAAATTGGGGGGGGTTTGTGTGCATGATTTGAGAGTTTTTTGCTGATTTAGTTTCTAAAAACCTTTAAGAGTCTCACTATATAGGGATGTTTAACATGTAGCATTTGGAAGTATCTCTAATGTATTTTTGTTTAAGGTGGATGTGCAAGATTGAAATGACACATATTAACACATGAATCATGCATAAACTTAAAAGAATCATATCTCGATTTCTACTGAACCTAGGAGTAAAATTTTAACACAAAAATGAACGTCAGAATCCCCTCCAGGTCCATTTAAATCGACCCAAATTCGGATAAAAGAAAACAAAATAATGGTTGTTGGTATAGGCGTAAAGGATCACAAAAACATAGGCCAAGTTCTCAGCCAATCAGAGACCGCATTTTGAACAGCCTTCGGCGTTTTGTCTATGACCCGCGAAACCTAAGGCAGAGAACCACTGAGAAAGAGTTGTTTTCAATCGTCTTTTATCACAGAGTTAACATATAAGAATCAGAAATGGCTAAAAGAAAAGCATCTTACAAGACAAAGAAGCGTGAGCCCCCACAAAAGAGGAAAAGGTTGGACCAGAGTGCCCGTAAGGATGATAGTTCAAGTGAAAATGGTGGCGAATCCAGGCCAACAACACCGATTGTCGTCATCAGGCAACCAGCGTCGTCGGCTTCCACAAGTAGAAGCCAGGCTTGTGCATCCAGCGAAAAACTTTCTTCTTTCTTCTTTTTCTTTCCCAGATGTCCACCGCCAACCAGCTGATATAGTGTGTGTAGAATTTCGCACAGATGATCAACTGTCAGCTATGTAGAACAAATAACTGATTGACAGACAGACATCACTGGACATTTAGGTTTAGGTTTATAGGGACAATTGCCTTTAGCAATTATAGCCAGAACTGGCTTTACATGTCCCTTCTGTATGTTATCTGGTCTTTATACGGTCAGGTCTTTAACTCGCTCAAGTCTTTATTTATCATAGTCAAAATAAATGGTCTTCAATAATACACTATCATCGATAGAGCTTTTGAAAAAGTTAGTATTTTGTGCACGTTTAATGTTAGGGGTTAATTTATTCCAAAGATTTGTTACTCTGTTACTAAAAGAAAATTTCCTTATGTTAGTGCGACAATATTCATGATAATTTTATCCACACAATTTCTGGTAATATCAACTCTTGATGCAGTAAAAAATTTTGAAATAGGAATATTGTCAACACAATTAAATATTTTATAGACTTGGATCAAATCGCCCCTCACTCGTCTTGTTTTTAGAGTAGGCAGTCCAAGAGCTTTTAACCTACCTTCATAGGGAAGATTTTGTATATTCTTTACAAGCTTTGTTGCTCTTCTTTGTACTCTTTCCAGAGCAGCAGACTGCCTCTTTAATCGAGGATACCAAATTGTATTGCCATATTCCAAATGTGGTCTAACGAAAGCCTTGTATAGTTTTGTAAAAATATCTTTATCTATGTGAATAAAAGTACGTTTAATTATACCAATCATTTTATTAGCTTTATTTATAGAGTTTTGAATATGCTTATCGAATACCAGGCCAGAATCAAAAGTGACATCAAGATCTTTTTCATAATCACATGTTGAAATATCTGCACGCTCACCAGTATTACTGTTTAGCATTGTATATGGTATCTTGGGTTCATACGTCCAACATGTAACACGTTGCACTTGTCCGCATTAAAATGCAAATTCCATGTGGTAGACCATTTGGACAAATTATCAATATCATTTTGTAATGTATTATGATTATAAGTTGTATTATAAATTTTTGTATCATCAGCGAATATTTTGCAAATACTTTCCACCGAGTTTGGCAAATCATTTATAAATATTGTAAATAATACGGGACCCAAAATACTCCCTTGTGGTATACCACTTAAAACTTCTGTAAAATCTGAATATGAACTTCCTACTCTGACTCTTTGCTGTCTTTTAGTTAAAAAATCCCTTATCCATGAATGCACTCTACCTGTAATTCCATATGATGATAATTTCACTAAAAGCCTCTCATGGGGAACAGAATCAAAAGCCTTTTAAAGTCTAAATAAAGTATATCTACATTGTTGCCATTATCTAAAAGTTTTGTTAAATCCTCCATGACATACCGAAATCTAATTGATCATATTTACGTCAGCACAACAGTTGACGTTGTGGAAGTATGCATTGTACAGATGATGTGTAGCGACCATTTATGAATGTCTACCACGGATGAATAAGTTTTCAGACATTAGTTAAGGGCCCCTTGAAAATCCGTGAATTTGAACCTTTTCCTTGAAAACTCCTTGAATTTGAAAATTTGAGTAAAACAAATAAATGTTCTTCGAAAAAAAAATCTTGTGTGAGTCTGTTTCTGATTGTTGGTGACTTTGTTTATTTTCACATCGATTTAAGCGATCGACGATCGAACATGAATGTGTCGTCTGTTAGAGAAAGAATGACCCAAGGGAAATAACCGAGTATAACCGGGTCTCGAGCACAGGTTGCCATTGCTTCTTCCGTCAAGTCTCCAACAGGCTGATTATTATGAGACTATAAAACGGGGGATCTGCGTAAAAGATTCCAAAATCATGGGAAAGTGTACCTTCAACCCCAAGTGGTTAGAGAAAGAACCTTATAGAAAATGGTTGAAACGTGATGTAGACAAACACAAGGCTTTGTGCTCAGTTTGCCAAAAGGTGGTCGACGTCTCAGCGATGGGAGAATCGGCTCTCACCAGCCACATGAAAGGAAAGAAGCATAAAACAAACATTATGGAAAACGAGAAAGCCAGTAGACCGATCGCATCAGTTGCAAGTTTTTTTCACTTGTCACTGGCCAGTTCCAGTGCTCCACACAGCTGTGCAACTCTTTCAGATTCTGCTGAATCGGTAAGTTGAATGGGAATCGGAACAGTTCAAAACCGTTGGAAACTACTAAAACACCACCACCGTGGGACTTGGAATCACGAAGGATACCTGACCTCGCCATCCAATTCCGAATAGGATGTGAGGTCAGAAATCCCTCGATTAGTAATTTGCCATGTTGCTTACAAAAGATGTTTTTTACCCTCGCTTTTTTTTCTTTTTTTTTTACCCCATCACACTGGATATTTACTCAGTGCTAACTCTGCATGCTGTCTTTGTATCTAGCTTGCGTCCCCTCCCACCACCACCTCCCATCCTAATTCTTTTATACCAAAAAAAGAGAAGAAAAACATGAAATAAAAAATACCCACAAAGCTGATATATTACATTCAATAATAAGATTGAAGACTTCCGCTCAAAGCTGTAAGTGCTATCTTTTCAAAGATTCACCAGCACGCCGAGATGACTTCATGGCAGTAACTGGATGCACAACATTCCCCTTGGAAGTTCTGCAGTCACCGGTATGCAATGTACTACATGTCTGTGCTTGCATGCATGTGTGTATTTCTGTGTGTGTGTGTGTGTGTGTGTACATAAATGTTTATAAAAGTTACCAGTAAGGAGTGAGGGTGTATGTGTGTGCATTTGTATTACAGTGTACATGTTTGTATAATATTAATTGTATGTGGGCATATGTGTGTGTGGGTGTGTGCATACCACTTGTGTGTATGCGTTACCACTTTGTTTATAATGCGTGTAATTACCCTTTATTTTTCAGCTGGGGAAACGAGTGCTTTTAATTATTTAATCTCATTTGTGATGTATCGTTGTGCTGTGTGTTTTTGTATGAGGACTGTACTGCATAATAATGAAGAAAATGCCTACAGGTTTATATATATATCTGGTTTTTCTTTTAATTTTGTTAAGGAAAAATTGTAAGTATGCGGTGTATTTTCTTTTCTTTTCTGCAGCAATCTGTTTCATCAATCAAAAGAAACAAAATGAAAAAACTAATCTTGTTTACAGGTGGTTGGAAAACACGAGCGAAGGCAGCAGAAAGAGCCATCCTCCCTGTACCGCAATATAGTGGCTTACTGCTCTGCTGTTAAATTCAAACAAGTCACAGAACCTAGCAACAGATCCTTTATTGCTGTGCAGAAGGCAATAGAGGATCCTCTACTCACAGCAAAACTTCAGTTTTTCCTGATGGTATCCAAGCAGGTTCAACCATTCCTGGCATTGTATCAGTGGACCGACCTATGTGCCCATTTGCTGGAACTGATGAGCAGATTTGTAAAGAAAGAGGTGGTTGAATCATAAGCATCTACCATCTTGGGGATGACCAAAATTGACATCACCAACAAAGAGAAACATTGATATATCTCTAGGATAGATGTTGGTTTTATTGCCCAGCGACAACTGTTGACCTCGGGACCAGCCTCGGATAGACAGAAGTGTGACTTCAGGTATGGTTGCCGGGACTTCCTTCAGGAAATGATCCAGAAAGTACTTGAAAAAGCACCAGTCACCTGCCGCCTTGTGCGATGGATGGATCCACGTGAAATGGCAAAGGAAAAACAGAAGGAAAACAACGTCAAGAAACTTAAACGCACTCTGCAAATCATGGTTGATGCTGGCAAAGTCCAAGAGTCTACGAGTGATACAGTGATATCACAGTTTTTCTCATTCGTGGATTGGCTGCCCAGTGACAGCGAAACAGCTGAAAAGTTGATGAACTTTGATCCAAATGAGAAATCAGACAGGGTTGATGTTTTACTACACAGTCATTTGGAGGGTAAAAAGCAGTTTTCAGAACTGTGGAACGTTTTGAAACCTTTGCTACAAGT
Organism: Conus canariensis; assembly: GCA_033310375.1. NCBI lineage: Eukaryota > Metazoa > Mollusca > Gastropoda > Neogastropoda > Conidae > Conus > Conus canariensis. The sequence goes on from CM065747.1 coordinate 7,172,234, forward strand.
TTCTGTGCGATGGGCAGGCAGCAGTTGAACGAGGCTTTTCAGTGAACAAAAGAAGTGAGTGTTGAAAATTTGTCTGAGGAAAGCCTGGTTGCTCAGCGCCAGATCACTGAACACATTAGAAAGGCAGGAGGAATTCAGAATGTTACCATCACAAAAGCCTTGTTGCTCTCAGTTTCAGCTGCCAGTAGCAAATACAAGCAGCACCTGGAGGAAAAGCGGAGAGAAAAACAGGCTGCAAAAGTTGGAGGGAAAAAGAAGGCTATTTTGGACTAAGAAGAAGAACTGAAGAACAAGAAGCGCAGATAAGGATGATGTGGTTCATCTGAAAACAAAATGCTGACAGACTGGGTGAAGAAGCAGAAACCAAAGGTCAACTCAGTTTGATCACGCAATCAGATTCGCTGAGAAAAACAGCTAGAAAGAAAGAGGAGGTCTGCTCCGAGGAGTTGAAATCCTTAGAAAATGAAATTGAAAAGGAAATCAACAATTTGAAAGACAGCCTTTGATCTCAACCTTCCCTCCCTTACCACACACACACACGCACACACACACACACACACACACATGCACACATACACACATACATCCTGTGTTTTACTACCAGCTATGAAAAAACTAAGCTGTGTTACCTTAAAGTATAAAGAGGAAATGACAAACATGAAAATATTCTTTTGGAAGTTAGGAGCTTGTGTTCAGTGTCAAGAGAATTTACATGTTTATGATCAGTGAAAAGACGAGACTGACAATGTGTGTGTGGAGAAACAGCTTAATTTTCTCTACAAACGTTACTGATCAGGACAAAAATGGCGCTGAAGTGGTTGAGTGTTGTTTTTTTTCTGGGGGGGATTTTTTACAGTAAAATGTACGCATGGAAATCCTTGAAAAATCAGGAAGAGTCCTTAGAAACTCCTTGAAAACTCTTTGAATGTTGTTGCCCAAAGGCTGTATGAACCCTGACAAACCTCCCAGGCTGACAAGGAAATGTACAATGAAAAGTAAAAAAGAGACTGTTTACTCAAGTCAAAAGACAAGACAAAAAATGTATATTCTAGTAAATGAGAAGCAAAGAAAAAATATTTGTAAGATTTATGATCCTCTTCTTACAATTTAAAAGTGACTTGAAGCCTGTTTAAACAATAGTAATATAAGCAGTAGATCTCAAAATCCCATATAAGACGTATATCACTGTAAGGTTTAACATTTCATTTTGTAAATGTTTATAATGACATGATAATAAATGATAAAACTCCTGACAAGGATTTCTGAGACTTACAGCAATATTTCGTTCGAACTATTGTCTAAGAAATATCTCTTCGACTTTCACCATACCATCATTGTCAATAAATTAAGTATTTAATGGGCTGCTTCATCTAAAACAATCCAGAACTGGAGACTTGGACAAGTTGGTGGGAATTGATAGAAAAATACTAAGAATCTCTTCAACTGTTATCACTTTTACACTCGCGTATCTTTATAGTGTGTGCGTTGAAAAAAGCCAAAGCTATACCTTTTTTCAAAAATGATTCTGCTAATCCTAACTATAGACCCATCTGAATTGTTTTCCTTCTGTCAGAACCAATTGAAAGACAGGTTCAAAACAGATTTATATTCTTATCTGAAGTAGTATGATCTAATTCTTGAAAAGCAGGTTTTCTACCAAATCATTCTTATACAGCTTACTGATGAATGTGTATCTAATGTAAACAACAACGAATTTACTGGAGTTCTTTTGTTTACTTTGGTAATGCGTTTGACACTATCAACCGCATTATATCAAAAAGCTTGCACATTACCAACTATTAAATAAAGCTGTAGATTATTACATCTTTCTTACTGATCAACAATTTGTTGAATTTAGTTCCAACAGGTCAGAGTTACTCTCTTTGAAATATGGTGTTCCTCAAGGATCTGTGTGAGAACCCCTCTTGTTTTCTCTCTGAATAAATGATTTACCTTTATGTACAGAGCGCAGTTTGTGAACTGTTTGCTGGCACTTCACTAAAGTCAAATGGTGCTTGCTAATCCTAGCACTTTAGTAAATAAGCAACTGAGCATAATGAATAATAGATCTATAACATGAACAAAAATGAACCACATGGCGTACAAGGCAAATAAAACTAAATGCATGTTTGTGACCACATATAAAAAAAAACCATGGGCATCATTAAATGTCAACGACCAAATGACCAAAGAGGAAACATCACAGAGTATTAGGGGTTATTTACAGTGACTTAAAACATAATCATATTGCTGATCTTGAAAATCATATATCCAAAAGAATTTGCTTATAAAAAAAAAACAAAGCATTTTCTGAATCTTCAGTCCAGGAAATTTTTCTTCTATGCACATATTTTATCCCTCTTTAATTACATGTTCACCTTTTGAGACAATGCTAGTGAAACTGGCTTGAAACAAATAAGTCGTCTTCATAAAAGAGCCATTAAAATGATGTAGCTGAAATCTAACACTTTGATAGGGAATGATTACAAAACAGTGACCACTCTACCATTTAAAAGATAGACTCTTTTTCAACAAATGCTTGTGTGCAGTGTAGTGAAGGGAGCAGCTCCACAAAGAACCATCCAGAACTTTGTAATCAATGAAAACAGACTCTCACTCTGGGTTTCCTTTCCCATGCCATGCAAGAATCTCTCAAATCAAGCTTAACATGTTGTGGAAGAATGACATGGAACAATTTGCCTTCTTCGTTAGAATCATGTCCCTCAAAATCAACATTTAAAAGAACTCTGAAAAGGAAGTAGATGGAAAACTTATTGAACAATTAATGCCTATCCTACGGCTGAATTAATCTCTCTCTCTCTCTCTCATATCTGATGTGCTATCTTAATTACATTGTTTATTTGAAATTTTGTTCTACAATTTGTAAGAATTATGATGCTTTGAAAGTTTTGGTTACTTAAAAAAAAAAAAAAAATTCTTCATAATGTAAAAATGCATGATTGTGTTTGTTCTCTGTGATTATAATTATTTTTGTGAGGACAGGATGAAAAAAACTGATGCTTATTCTTTAATTCTGAATGTAGGTAATTTTGACTTCACTTGACTTTACACACACACGCACACTCACATGCACACACATTCACTCACTCACTCACTCACACACGCGCACACACACACACACACACTAACACACACGAGATAAACATAACACTGAAAACACTATGTTTGCATGTGCCCGTTCTGTTGTCTTCGTTACTTACAATGTTTGTTTGTTTTTTTCTGTTTCAGCAGTTCCCTCCCTACAGCCAGTCAGTGTCTGCCACTGAGAGGGATGAGGACAAGCTGGAGGATGACGAGGATGGGGAGGATGGGGACCAGACATTGCAGAGGCAGCAGCCTCTACACTCGAGGGATGAGAGATACCCACCCGGTTCAGGATCAGCCAGTACCCAAGATGGACCTCCTCAAGGCAGACGATGCCAGAAGAGGAGGTTTTCTGAGTGTGGATCCAACATGCAGGAGCGAATGACCGGCGTGCAGGGACTTGAGCAGCACTGGGAAGAGGCTGTGTGCTGCAGCACTAACCCCAGGACCAGTTGGGCTCACTGGCTGGCGTCAGAACTCGGCGTCATGTCAGAGGCGAACTGGCTGCAGTTCCAACGACAGTCATTCCAGTGGATCATGTCGCTGAAGGGGCAGCAGACATCAAGCGAAAGCATGCCATCCATACCCCCCAGTGAATCTCAACACAGTCGTTCTGGTCCTATCCACCATCCTCCACGGACATGATGGCCACAACTGCAGCAGCAGCAGCATCTCTTGCAACATGATCATCACCAGCTGCAGAGGATGCTTCCACAGCAGCTGACTGGAGTGCCACCTCAAATGATGTTTTGTTCACCTCCAAGGTTGAGTGCTTCATGCATGCAGTCTCCAGCGAAATGGCTCCCAGCAGCCTTGTAGATCGCCTGTGTTGAACACACCTGACGCCTCCCTAGTTTTCATCAACTCTGGCACGCCTGGATCTTGACCAAGTAATGGTTGAGGGGTGACTTTATCATGTAACTATGTTGTATGGTTTTTGAAAGTTGTAATCTGTTTGATTGTAAATACATTGCTGTTTGTTTCATTAGGAAGATAGGAAAAAGGTACAAGGGAGGAAGGATATAACTCAAACCACCCAAAGACAAAGGAAATGAAGACATGAGGGATCAGTAATAAAAACAGAAGAAAAACAAAGAAAAAAGTAATACAAAGACAAATGTGGAAATAATGAAAAAAGGATTACATACAAAACAGTGAAGAAAAGGATTCATATGTTTTAGAGGGGAGAGAGATCAGAAGACAGGCTTGGAAGAGATGACAAAAAATGAATGAAGGAATGAAGAAAGAGGTGGAGATGAAAAATACACAATGTAAAAAAGTGATTGTAAAAATCAAAACATGGGTAGGAAATAATGACAAGGTATCATGTCGATCAATATATATTTCATAGTCACATTTTTTTTTCTTTTTTACATTTGAAGATGGGGGTTTCTATTCCTTAATATATTTTTGCCAGTATATTTCTCTTTCTTTTTTTTGGGTGGGGGTGTATTTTTTTTATTTTTTATTTTTTGGTATTGGGGGGATCTTTTTGTGTGTTATCTAATACTTATATAAAACGTACAAGTCAACTGTCCGTTCAAGAAGGACGACAATGAAGCAAGGTATGAAACAGTCCCATCATCTTGTGCTGCTATGGCACCACACCTGCAGGGAAATTACTGTAGTGCTTCAGACAGATTCTCTGCTTTTTGACCACTCTAGTGTCAATCTACGAAGGTTTAAAAATTCCTTCCCTTTTTTTTTTTTTAAAGTAACTGTTTGTTTTTTAAATCTGTTTATTGAGGGTTTAAAAATTCCTGCCTTTGTTTTTTAATAACTGTTTGTTTTTTATGTCAATCTACGAGGGTTTAAAAATCCACCTTTGTTTTTTAGTAACTATTTGTTTTTTTATGTCAATTTATGAGGGTTTAAAAATTCCTACCTTTGTTTTTTAGTAACTGTTCGTTTTTCATGTCAATCTACAAGGGTTTAAAAATTCCTTCCCTTATTTTTTTAGTAACCGTTTGTTTTTTATGTCAATCTATGAGGGTTTGAAAATTCGTGCCCTTGTCTTTTAGCAACTGTTTGTTTTTTTTATGTCAGTCTACGAGGGCTTAAAATTTCCTTCCCTTGTTTTTTTTAGTAACCACTTGTTTTTTTATGTCAATCTACGAGGGTTTATAAATTCCTGCCCTTGTTGTTTTTAGTAGCCATTTGTTTTTCATGTCAGTCTTTTTCTGAGACACATAAAAACTCAGAAACCAAACTCAGGTCTGTTCATAGAGTTGTGTGCAACAAATCCTAGCAACTCCAAAGCACCAACATCTGCCCATAGGAACTTACACATTTTCAGCAATGTCTTGGATGACAGAGGAAGACCCCCATTGTGGTTGTAGTGAGCAGACCTGTTCTTCCAGAGGTTCTTCATTGTGATGGCACGGTGGAGGCTCCATCTCTCGCTGATCATCTGGGCAACCTTATGCCACCCATCGAGGGTTGAAAGATATCCAATCACCTCATCCTTATCGTCGTCTGTGATGGTTACACACACATCACGAACCAGCAGGCAGGTGGTGGTGTGTGGCACTCAGGTGTAGGTCAGGCTATGGTACTGTCTTCTGTGGCCAGGTGTCTAAAGGTGATAGCCACCTCCACCCCTGGCTCAGTGCTATGTCTTGTCCCGCAACATCACAACAGAAGAGGTCAAAACTGATAAGTTACTGTTATAAATGCCTATCATGGGTAGGAATGCAGTTGAATTGCCGGCAAAGAAGAAATCAACACAGGTTTGTAGCTCGCTATGTGTCTGCCTTAACTGTTGTGGGAGACAGTTCAACAAGGAGCTGCCTGAACATTGCAGGATCCAGCGTGAGGTTGAGGAAGTCTCCCCTAGAAGATCCGGCCAACTTCTGCATGACTTGGTGATAGAAACCATGACCAGGTCTTCCGTTTAACCAGAGTTGCACCTGGTGTATTCCTCTCCTTCTTGACTTTCTCTCTTTACCGTACCTGGAAGATGTGCCATAGCTTGATGATATTCCCAACTCTCTCTGCATGTGAAGCAATAAGTGATGAGAGGGGGCCAAGCTTGAATTATAATGCTGATGTGATTACTTCAGCTGTCAGATGCAGAATCGGAGAAGGTCTGCACAGTCATATGATATACAAGTCATACACCACTCATTTCTAAATTGCTTCACAGACAGCATACATACCTGTGTATAACACTCGTCTATACTTGAGTGATGCTCATGGAGGTCCTGACCGCAGTCTAACTGTAAACCTCTCATTGCCCATGTGTGACTAGGGCTCTTGCTGATTGTGCCCTTTGAGTGTGTGTTGGAAGTCTACCTTGCCTGTCTTCAGAATTTGGTGGTGCTGTTAACTGTGGCCTTAATTGTTCATGATATGTTGGATGTCTACCTTGTGTGTCTTCAGAGTTGGATGATGTCGACAGGTGTGGACTGTGTCCTTGGTCCCACATTTGTTCTGAAATCTCCGTTTCATTTGTGTTCAAAATTTAATCATTTAGTTATGTTTCCTTAAATGGATTTTGATTTCTTTTTCCACGTGCAATATATTTTTTTTTCCATTTCAAAAGAATATACAGAGTCATTATCTGAACATGCCAAAGATGGCTGGCACTTGTCAAATACATGCAGACCAGAAGAGGTATGAATTCTTTGGTGCAGTCAATGGTCACATTCATTGGCTGTAATGTGTATGGATGATGTCTGCCTTGCCTCCAGAGTTTGACGGGTTGTTAACTGTCTCCTTCATTGTACGTTTTGAACACTACCTGGCTAGTTTCGAGCTGTCAAATCAAAACCACTATTGTAGACCCACATGTTGCTAATCTGTCTTGTCGGTCTTGATCTCACTTAGTGTTATTTTCCCTACAGACAGCCTGTTGGCAAGCATCAAAGAGAAAAAGCAAAATCATGCAAAAAATGGAAGAGATACCATCTGAAAGTGAAACTCTCAAAACTGACTGTTCATGCATGCATATCTCCTTATTTTAGTATTTCAACATATTGTCCAGGTGGGAAATAGCCGTGATTGTATAAGCAGCAGTAATGTTGACCTTATTCCATGATCTAAATATGTTTTTCCTGTCCAGTTTCTCTCTGGTCAATAAATTTGTACATAATACACATGCTTGTCTGTTCAGTGATGGATTATAGAAAGTCGCAATCTGATTCAGCATGCCGAAGAGGGCTGTCACTCATTTAACACAATCTCTTGCCAACCACACATCGGGGATAATGAAAATTGACCCCTGTCCATATCAGTCACAGTGGGCTGTCTGTCTCATCACACACTCCACACACACATAAACACCCTTTAGTCCCTCCTTCCCCCCTCTCACCATTGCCCAGTGTCCGACTCATACACTCTGTTGGTTTTAAAGCTGGAAAGTTTTTTTTTTTTAAATTCATTTTGTATTATGCTGATCGATGTGAATGAGGATGATGAAGATGATGCTATGGATTTCCACTTCGGTCTGAGACTGCATGACTGGGCTGTACTCTACGCTTACTTTCATAAAGTATCCTGGTGTCAGGAGCCGGTCGGGGCAGAAAAATCACACACGACGCTGATGGGAATCGAACCCACGACTTCCCAGCCGGGAGTTCTCAACACCACGGCGGCTGGTTATAGCTGGAAATAGTGTTTATTTTTTTCCCATGCAACACTTCCAACAATTGGAAAGTGCCACTGTATTGATCTACTTTCTCGAGTGCTGCGCTTTGAGAAGTGACACCTTTGCTGCGTTTAACCCATTTGACCCCATGGTCAGGCACCACTGAACATCGTTCTCAGCCTGTGTTAGAACATCATCCATACAAAATTGCCAGTTCACTCAGACTGGTTTATACATAATTATGCATTAAATTGCTAGGAAAGGGAGGCAAGTTGCACAGAACTTCCTTCGTCATAGGCATGCTAAATTTTGCTGAGTCATTCAGAAAGTTTTTTTTGTTTGTTTTGTTTGTAAGGAATAATGTGTGATCCCCAACGCTAAAATCTCCACATGAATACGTCTGATCAGTCAGCAGACCAATAATTTGAAAATGAAACAAGACTTACCTGGAAGTTGAAGTCTAATGGAGATTATTTTGAGGATGCTGTTGGGTAGAGAGGTATACATGTGCCCACCTATCAGCAACTTGAGGTACTTCCATTCAACCCTCCCTTCCAGGTTTGTTCTCGGGGAAGTCTGGGGCACGCGTGCGGTTTCGTCCTCCACTTGTATACCTCTACCCAACAGCATCCTCGAAATAATCTCCATTAAACTTCAACTTCCAGGTAAGTCACGTTTAATTTTCAAATTAACCACCATGCTTCAGCTCTGTGTGTGTGTGTGTGTGAACATGTGTGCGTGTGAATGCGTGTGCGTGTGTCTGTCTCTCCATGGTAAACTTAAACACTGGCATTTTCTCATTCTCAAATTCTTGTGTCTGCCATAAATGAGAATATGCCTGCCACAAACAGTTATCTCCCCTTGACGTCTCCATCCATTCCTTTCCTTTAAAAAAAAAAAAAAAAAAAAAAAAAAAAAAAAACATGTGAAATTCAGTAGGGAGTTGGTATGAGAATAACTTTGGTGTTGGCTAACGTTTGTGGCATAGCACTGATGGCTACTGTGCAGTTCAAGACCACTTGTCAGTGGTTTCAGACTGCAAGGCCAATAGTCCTCCACTCCACCATACTGCTTAGAACCTGTCCTTCGACGCTCTGCTGCAAATTTTTTTGTTAAAAAAAAATTGTTTTCTTATGTTCCTCTTTCAGTCTCCACAGTGTGTGTGTGTGTGTGTGTGTGTGTGTGTGTGTGTGTGTGTGTTGGTTCTTCATTTCCCATCAAATCATGGTGAGCATGTCTAAAGATTCCAGCTGTTGATGCAGCCTCTATGAAGAAAAACAAGAACTGTCTTAAGTTATTTTTGAAGTACTTGTCACTGCAGTGTGAATTCGTGGTATGCAAGTCAAAATACACCAGTTGCCTCTAATCACTGTTCAAAGTGAGACCATTGCATGCACACAACAAAACCTAAGTCCAGTTCAAATGAAGGTTACTGAAATAGTCAAAACTGGAATTCATGTTTGGCATAATGAAAAAATAACAGGCTGGCAATACATTTCTTATATATTCTCATGTATATATGTTGACATGTCACAAAAAAAAAAAAAACACAGACAACAACAACAATAACTACGGTGAACCCCTGAGAACACATGCACATGGAGAAACAGCTGGGATTTGCATTCATGTGCTTGAACAAACAAACAAACAAAAAACCATGGGCACCAGACTTTGGGAGTTTTGTTGTGCAAAATTTTGAAAGTGGAAACTGAAGGCCCAGATGCTTGTCACACAACCAACACGAGAGAGAGAACATTGAAACTTCAAGGCTGAAGATCTTGTTAACATGCAAAATCTACATTTTCCACTCGCTCGAAAACCTAGACAATTGAGGATCGTGATGAAATGAGTCATTCAACTGTCCTGACTGAATGCAGCTTGGGCTGGCTATAGACTACAGTGTGCAAATGCTGGGGGAAATGTTTCAACAATAAATGCAAGTGCAAAAAGAACAGGACTCCTCTGGTCAGTCATTTGTTTCCCCAAATCTCTGGAACACTGTAGTACAGATATGAAGGATATGTCATCTTCATTATTTCTCATGTACTTTGCTGTGAATAGTACACATGTTTGATAATTATTTCACATGACTACATTCATTTGATAATTTTTTTTTCGTCTGACAAATTACCTTTTCAATAAGTCTGAAAACAATGTTATACCTTCCACTTCAGTCATGACAACACAGTCCGGACGTTGCGGGTTCCGTCAGTACCCATACAATCTACATGGGCTTTCCTTTGTGTATTTACTGCGTTTATCCCTATTAAGATGCTGTGGATCCTGATGAACCCCTGCTCTTCAAAGCGTCCTAAGGAGTTGACACTTTCACAGGCAATGGTCCACCTAAGCCCATACTCGATGCGCTGTAGTGTCTGATCACCAATCTTTGAAGTATGGGTCTACCATGATCCCCACCTCGCTGGAAGTGTATGCATATAATGACTCAGCTGATCGTTTCTTTCCCTGTTAATGCACAGACACCAACATCTGATCACAAAGACAGTAAATTATGTTTCAGAAAGACACCTCAAACACAGACAACAACATCCGGTCACAAAGACAGTAAATCATGTTTCAGAAAGACACCTCAAACACAGACACCAACATCCGGTCACAAAGACAGTAAATTATGTTTCAGAAAGACACCTCAAACACAGACACCAACATCCGGTCACAAAGACAGTAAATTATGTTTCAGAAAGACACCTCAAACACAGACACCAACATCTGATCACAAAGACAGTAAATTATGTTTCAGAAAGACACCTCAAACACAGACACCAACATCCGGTCACAAAGACAGTAAATTATGTTTCAGAAAGACACCTCAAACACAGACACCAACATCCGGTCACAAAGACAGTAAATTATGTTTCAGAAAGACACCTCAAACACAGACACCAACATCTGATCACAAAGACAGTAAATTAGGTTTCAGAAAGACACCTCAAACACAGACACCAACATCTGATCACAAAGACAGTAAATTATGTTTCAGAAAGACACCTCAAATTTCACTGAAAAAGTTCCAATGGTTCCAGAGATGTATACAGTTTGGTGCGAGTCTGGGTACACTGGACTGTGATGGTCAACTTGCTGTTTCTACTGGTCAGATCTCAGATTGCTCCTTAACGAGCAGTGACTGTCCCAGCAGAAACAACGATCACAATCTCCACTGATAAGATTGAGGATTCTACTGTACAAAACTCTGCTTCCAATCTGTCCCAAGAAAAGACTGTGAATAGCATTTCTACAAAGATTCAACCGGATCACTATCTCAACATATGCACACGCACGCGTGCACACACACACACACACACATGTACACTCATACACACACACACATATAAATATACATTCATATGCAACATGACAGGTAACCTACTAACATTTTTACCGCAGATAAAACTGTGCTGTGCAGAGGGTTCCAATCATTCTGGTTGATCTCCTGCAGTTAAAAAACAAACAAAGTAACTAAAAAAGATAATTTTAAAAAAATCCAAAGGGCGTGTGTAGACAAACACTGCAGAAAGGGCAGCAAATGTCCATCATCCTGAACAGTGTTTAGATTTTCAGACCTGGTAGCTAGATGACCACTTAAAAAAAAAAAAAAGGAAAAAAAACAACAACAGTGCTTAAATTTTCAGACCTGGGAGCCAGATGACCATTTACAAAAAAAAAAGGGAAAAAAACAACAGTGTTTAAATTTTCAGACCTGGTAGCCAGATGACTAAAAAAACAAACAAACAAAACCAGCAGTGTTTACATTTTCAGACCTGGTAGCCAGATGACGATTTGAAAAAAAAAAGAAAAAAAAAAAAAACCCTGCCATACTGTAAACTGTAAGGACAGTTTAAAAATGTTCAAGAACACTGGTGAATGGGTAAACAAACAATAAAATGAAGAAAAAAACTCGAGAAGACAACAACAGAAGAAGATGAAAAAGAAAAGAAAGAGAAAAGAAAAAGCCCTGACTCAACAAATGAACAAAAGCTGCGAAATCTTTGATTGTACAAGCCCTTGGGATTCAGTGTTTAGCATTGCGGGATGGAAGGTCATGATTCAAATCCCATCAGATGCATTTCTTTGTAGGATTTTCGGTCCTGGCCAGCTTACCAACCCAGAGGTGGGTGTGTATGGTCTCAAAATGTTAGGAGCAGAACCACACAGTCAAGTTCCAAACATGTCATCTCTGGAAGTGTTCACTGCTGGCGTCTGTAACCTTGGAGCATCTTCTTCATCATGATTACACACACACACAAAAAAAAAGCCACAAAATGTGCAAGCAGCATGTCACATTCACAGTTACAGCAAGTTCATGGGCATCAATGGTTGAAAGGTTCTATGACTTTGCCATGTGATTTTCACCCTGTGAAAATGATGACATTGATGACTTTGTCATCACATCAACTGAAAGAGAAGGACAAGGTTCGTGAGTGATTTTTTCCCCCCTCTTCCTTTAAAAGATTTCTTTAATAATCTGAGAGTGTTGAGCTCTCTCTCTCTCTTGTTCTTAGTGGGGGGTGATGGAAAGTTAATCAACAAGTTATTGATTCAATGACATCAGAAATGTGAACTCAAAATCAAATTTTTTTCAGTGAAGTGCAAGCATGTGGAGTGTGTGTGTATATGTGTCTTAGGGTGTTGTGTGTGTGTCTGTGTGAGTGTGTGTGTGCGTGCACGCGCGCACGATGCAAATTAGAATGTTGAATCAGAGGCTACCAGCACCTGGAATGTTCAATTATAAACAAAGTTACATTTATACTATCATGAAAAGTATAATCGCACAGTGAAAGTCCACACCCTCTCGTTGAAAGGGTGTGGTGGCACCCTGCGGCTATGGATGCTGACTTGCACTGACTCCACAACTAAGCGACTGTTGTCTTCAATGTAGGAGGTAGCAGGTGGTGTACTACATATCAGCAAACATCACCGATGTGACTCAGCAGTGCAGCATCTTCTCTGGTGGGACGCCCCATGACTGCCTGTCATTCGTGGAAACCAGAATGAATGGTATGAGAATAATGCTACTGGGGCAAGGGAACGGGGAACAGGGGAGGGAGGCACCAAGGATGAAACCCCAAAAAAATTCCCACCTCTCACTGTAAAACACATACATAAATCTACAATATTACAGTTGGGGTTTTTTTGTTTGTTTTTTTTTTTTAAATTACAACAGCACATTACATACAGCCTCAACAGTACTCATCCTCAAAGTTGTACCATGGGGTCAGTAGTTCACTACGAAGTAAAACTCACACAATCTGTCTTGACACACGAATGTTCTGTGAATCCCTACACAACGCAAATGAGCACCATGGAGGTGGTAGTTCACTATGCTGTGAACTTGCACACAATGTCACAGTTCCATTGGGTTCGGAAATTCCCTGTGGTGTGAACCCACACATGATGTCACAATATGAATGAGCACCAAGGAGATGACAGCTCACTATGCTGTGAACTTATAATATATTATGTCACAATGCAAGGGTATTCCCTTGGGCTGAACAACTCCCTGTGGTGTGAACCCACACATGATGTCACAATAAGGAAGAGCACCATGAAGAGGGTAGTTCACTATGCTGTGAACTCGTATCATGTCACAATACAAGGGTGTTCCACTGGGCTGATCAACTCCCTGTGGTGTGAACCCACGCACGATGTCACAACATAAATAAGCATCATGGAGAAGGCAGTTCACTATGCTATGAACTTATTCATGTCACAAACAATAAAGGTGTAGCAGATACTAGTAGTTCACTATGCTGAGAATGTACACACCATCATTCTACAATACAAACATGTAGCTGGGATGGAAGTTATAAAAAAGGGAGTGTGAACACTGCACTTCATCACACACAAAATTGTACCCAGCAGCTGACAGTTCACAGTGCTGTGAACTCTACACTATGTCGCAACAAAAGGGTGTAGTAGACAGTTTGGGAGTTCACCATGTTGCGAACTTGCACACTATGGCCAATATAAAGGTTTACTAGGGCGGCTCACTACCGTGTGAACTGTAACACTACATCACACAATGTACCAAAGGGATGGACAGTTATAATCATGTCACAATATGTGGGTGTACCTGGGGTTACTCATTCACAGTTGTGTGAAATCACCATCTGACACAAAAGGATGGCTGAAGCAGCTGAATCACACTCACACCACTTTTTAAGCATGTCATTTGACTGCAGTTATTGGTGGTTTTAGCAAAGCATTTACAACGCTAGAGGATGCTTAAGAACTTGAAGTGATTTTCCAATATTTATGAGTAGGAAATGTTTTCTTGTGTTTAGGCTATTTGTGTGAATGTTCACGATCAGTAAAGACAAACTTCCAGGATATCTGTTGTTGTGAAAGTGCTTATATTAAGCTCGACAGGAGGAGACAGACCAAATGTGGCACAGAAGAGAGAAAACAGAGACAGTGAGGATGAACAGGAACTCAGTGAGAGATAAACGAGGGAGTTAAAGATCAAGTTTTAATCATTATCGCCTAGATGATCACACAGAGCCTTTTCAGGACGGTCATTCAAATTCACTAAATAACAAATTTCGTAACCAGTCAGACCATCCACACACACACAAAGTATATCCTGAAAAAGAAACAAACCAATAACAATGCTCATGGCAAGGTAGCTAAACCAATGACATCTTACAGCATATAAGACTACAGTGCCATGCATTTCCCTAGATTTACCACTTCAAAAATCATAAAAAAATATAATAAAATAACATTCAACTGCCACACAAAAAAAAAACCATTGAAAAAAGCTGTATGGGCAAACACAGCATAACAAACAGCTAGCTCCACCCTGGACTCTGTGGACAGTTTTCACTACTTCATCACCAGATTACAAGGAAAAAGCAGGCATGTCAAAATCGGTCATCAGATTGGAAAAGAAAAGGTTTCCAGAACAAAGACACGAGAACTGTCCGTACAGGCAGAAAAAAAGGAGATGATAGTAAAGAAAAATGGGGAATAAGAGCACAACCAACAAAGAGAGTGGCTGAAAAAGAGAAATTCCTACCGCAGAATGAGGCAGGGGAGCAATATGCACTGAAGAAGCTCCCAGCACCCCCACAGCGACTACAGGAAAGAGAGAACAAAAGAGAGAAGGCAGACAGAGTCCTGCTGGAGATAAAACCACACTACAAGGCAACTGAGGTGAGAATAAGTCTTTGAGCATAGAAAAAAAAAAAAGTGGAAAAGTGTGAAAGGAACCAAGTTCCCAAACAGAAAAGTGTGAAAGGAACAAGTTCCCAAATGGAAAAGTGTGAAAGGAACCAAGTTCCCAAATGGAAAAGTGTGAAAGGAACCAAGTTCCCCAACCAGAAAATGAAGAAGACAGAACAAGGCCGGAGTTACTGAACCTGCAAAATGAAGAAATGTGGAAAGGACTCTGCTTCGAGAAAATGCTCCAATTGATGGCCACAACAACGTTGTCCTGAATATAGTCACAGTCCCTGAGACTGCCATCAGCTGCTGCTCACATACTTTCTCTGGTGACATGCTAGTCAAACAGACACAACAGTAGCTTGCTGTGTGTGTGAACGTGTGTGTGTGTGTGTGTGTGTGTGTGTGTGTGTGTGTGTGTGTGTGTGTGTGTGTGTGTGTGTGGTTTCACCCGGGATTAGGTTGAAATATTTTCTACTGTAGTGCCATCATTTGTTGTGCATCTGAAATTTCAATGTATGAGTAACAAAGATAACACGACTCGCTTTTTGTTCCAAATCATAACCAGAATAAAGCAAATAAGCTCTCCGATCCTCTCCCCTCCCCCCAAGGAAGATGAATACATCATGGGTGTCACAGTTTGGTGATTGGAAAGTATCATTAGTGTGCAATTCCAAACTCTTGCAATATTTACTTAATTAAGCAATACAAATATTTCCTCCAACCTTGACATAGATGGATGATTTCTGATCAGTGTGGGTCAGTTCATGTCTTTTCAGGTGATCTGCCCGCGTGAAAGTCTTACTGCACACACCACATGTAAATGATTTCTGACCAGTATGCATTATCTTGTGTCTCTTCAGGCTACCTGCCCGTGTAAAAGTCTTACTGCACAAATCACATGCAAAACATTTCTGACCTGTGTGGATCATCTTGTGCATCTTCAAGTTACCTGCTTGTGTAAAGATCTTATGGCATACATCACATGGAAATGAATTCTGGCCAGTATGGATCATCTCGTGAACCCTCAGACTACTTGCCCTCTTAAAAGTCTTTCTGCACATACTACACACAAAGGATCTCTGATCAGTGTGAACCAGCTTGTGTCGTTTCAGATCACCTGACTGTCTAAACATCTTACTGCACACGTCACAGATGTATGATTTCTGACCAGAATGGATCAGCTTGTGTATCTTCAGGTTACGTACCACTCTAAAAGCTTTATTGCACATGTCGCAGGCAAAAGATCGTTCACCAGTGTGAATCATCTTGTGTATCTTCAAAGTACTTGACTGAGTAAATGCCTTGCTGCACACATCACAGACATACGACTTTTGACCAGTATGGATCATCTTGTGTACCCTCACGCTACTTGCCCGCGTAAAAGTTTGACTGCACTTGTCACATGCAAATGATTTCAAACCAGTGTGGGTCATTTTGTGGGACTTTAATCTACCTGGCAAAATAAAAGCCCTACTGCACATATCACAAGGAAATGGTTTCTGCCCTGTATGGATCATCTTGTGTATCCGCAATGTACCTGACTGTGTAAAAGCCTTGCAGCATACATCACAGACATATGATTTCTGACCAGTATGGATTCTTTTGTGTACCCTCAAGCTCCCTGAATGTCTGAAAGTCTTATCACATACATCACATGCAAATGATTTCTGACCAGTATGAATTATCTTGTGCGTCTTCAGATTACTTGCCTGTCTGAAAGTCTTATCACATACATCACACGCAAATGGTTTCTGACCAGTATGAATCATCTTGTGTGATCTCATCTCAAAGGCATATCTAAATGTCTTACTGCACACATCACATGCAAAAGTTTTCTGACCTTTATGGATCATCTTGTGTGTCTCTAGGCTACATGCATGTTTAAACATCCTACAACATACATCACACACAAATGGTTTCTGACCAGCATGGATCTTCTTAAATGTATTCAGGTGATCAGTCCTCCCAAAGGCATCACTGCTTCCATCACATGATTTTTTACCATTATGGACCGTTTTCTGCATCTTCAGACAACTTGCCTCTCTTAAGGTCTCTCTGAACATATCACAAATATTTGGTTTCTGTCTAATGTGGCCCAGCTTGTGTCTCTTCAGTTCCCTGGCCTGTGTAAAAGTGTCACTGCATGAATCACAGGTGTATGACTTCTGACCACTTGGTGTCGCAATCAGGTTTCTTACCAATGTCACAGTCTTACTGCACACATCACAAGCACATGGCTTCTGACCTGGCCCTGATGCTTGACAGGTGAAGAATAGTAGTTTGTCACAGCCCTGCATCAAAATAAATACCATTATTATTATAACTGTTAATGTAATACACAGTTTGCCATATTCTTGTATGAAAAGAAATATCATTCATATTATTATCATTATAATAATCATGAATATTATCACCACACATATTATTATAAATGTTATTATGACTATCATCATTACCAGTATAATAAAAACACTAAAATTCTGCTAATCATCAGACCATAAACACCACTAGGATCCTTTTATAAAGCTATTGTGGATCCCCTTGTATGGAAAGATACTTTCTCAAATCATCAGATGATATCAGAAACAGAGATCATCAAAGCATTCACCATTCTCATTTACCTGACCTAATCCATGTGCCCCCACAAAGTCTTCGCACCCTGTGTTGTCTGATCCTACCCCATGTGCACAACCTACTTTCTATACAGTCGAATCTGCTTAATAACAAGGAAAACTAGATTACCAAGCACACTAGTTTTCCCCAACCATCAGACATATTTTACATTGGTTTTTTTTTTTTGCACATCCCTTTCATCAAAGTCATGAAAACATCATCATCAAATTGCAGTAAAAGCAGATGTGCTTTCTCCTTTCTGCTCAGTCCTTTTAAAATGACTGTTGTATGCATTTTAAGTTGACCATTTAAACCAATGAAGCCTTTCCAAGATCAACTCTCAGAGAAGAAAACATAACAAAATTCTGCTGCAGTATGCACTGAAACTTTTCAAAGACGAACTCTCAGAGAAGAAAACTCTAAAGTAACCATGGGGAAAAAACAAAACAAACAAAAAAACAAAAGAAAGTTGGGCTGCAATATGATGACACTACCCCTACTTTAAAGCAACACAAAGCAAAAACAAAGCTCTTTTATTTTTTCTTGGCAGCTTTGTGATTAGAAATAAACTTTTCATAAGTTATCACAGCAAACGATAAACTCAGAAGAGGACAGAGCAGAAGTCCTACAGTAACGGAAACAGTTGTGTTACAAACCTGTTCATCAGCTGCTGGTCTGATCCTGTCCTCATCTGTGCTCAAGGCGGACCGAGATCCGACTGCATCACATGTCACTGTCACAATGACATCTGTGGCTGTTTCAGTCTGTGCATCAACGCTGATGTTTCCTGTCATTGGTTCAGTCTTCATGACGTTACTGACACTGTTTGCTGTGATCATTTCAGTCTTGATGACATCACTGATGATGCTTGAAGAAAATGGTTCAGTCTCAATAACATCTCTGGTGAAGCTTGCTGCGACTGGTTCAGGTTTAACACAACTACTGGCAGGTTCAAATTTCCAAGAACTTTTGGTGGCATTACAGCATGACTGATTATAGAATGTGACAGGCTCACCCTTCATCTTTGATGTGTCATTCCAAGATTCCATCTCACTGTGTTCATTGTTCACTCTGTTCCAGGAATCCTCTGGCACTAAGGAAACATCCACATTGACACAGGATTGATGTTTCATGTCACATTTCTCTTCCATACTGTCTCCTGACTGGAATAGGTAAAACACATCACTTGTCACATCAGGATCAGCTGGTTCAGCCTTTACATCTTGGCTGTGATCTGTTTTTCTGCCTGGTTCAACGTTTGTGATGGAAGCTGATGGATGCCGACAGGTTGTCTCGAGAAGTGTGTTGACTGTGACCTCACATTTCATGTCTGACCAGTCATGGTATATGGATTCTGCAACAGATGATAGCTTGGTTGTTTCTCAGCTTGTGGGAATGATGATACACACAAACTCTGATCCTCTTCTAAAATCCAACATCATCATCACCATAATTATCAAAGATCATTGTTTCTACCTGAAAAAAAAAGAAAGAAAGAAAATAAACAAAAAACAAAACCACAGAAGATGAGAAGAGAAAATAAAAAGAAAAATTTTTGGCTAAAAAGTGAAATCATCATGATACAGTAGATGGAAGTTCTTTTTTTCTTGTATAGATGATGATAATAATGATGATGATTATACAAAGTTATCTGGTTTCTAGATTAAGAATGCTGCCCATATAGTACGCACGTTTTGCCACTATAGTCTTTGCTGAAATAACAAAGAGCATTTTTGGCTGCTTGTCAGGACTGTTCTTTACTTTTAACAACTGACTGTAAATGCTCCACAATAGTCATATCCTTTGCTATGCCTGTTATCTTCTGTTTGAGTGACTACATCTCTACAGTGACAGTGATTCTATTTTGAACACTTGGTGGTGAGAATACCACAGAACTATAGACTGTGGTGCATCTCCATTTGATGCCATGGGAGCACAGACACGATCAGCCATGCCTCCCTGATGAGTCCGATCCAGCGGACAAAAGGCCTAGGAGCATGCTATATGAATGGATCTGTCTTTGAGATGGATTACAATGGTTCCCGTATGCTGCTGGTGAAGGATTTAACATTTAAAATTGATTTCCCCGATCTTTTTGTTCTCATTTTCTTTAAACCCCCCACCCCTTTTGTTGTTGTTTAAATCTTTGCCAAGTCATTAGTGTAATAACGGAAGAATTGTTAGCCTGCACTTGTTTTCTCCCACTACTAAAATGTTCATCATTAGATAGATAGATTGACAGATATATGCATACAAAATTTGTAAGTTAAAGTTGGTAGTTTTTATTGACACAATGAACACATCTGGACACCTTTTCACTTCATAAATAAATAAATCTGACATTTCCACAGCTTTTAACAAAGTCAGGAAATCTGATAAAAAAAACTGCTACAAAACCTTCGTTTTCTATTACTAATCACTCATATTGAATGCAAACAGAAATATTTATGGACTAGTATAAAGTTGTTCAAAAAGATGTATAGTGAAGTTTTTTTTTACCTTTGAATCAGGAAAGTCATTGAAGTACCGAAGATCAAGTCTACACACAAATATGATTCATTCTACATTCAATGAAGACAGCATCTTTTCAATTGCTCCTTACAAACAATCAAACCTATGAACAGAAATTCTAGTTTAATGACAGAAAAAAGAACGAAGCTAAATGTTCACATGTTTTTCCACTCTAGTGTCCCAGAAAGTCAACAATGTTCTGATTCATGTTCCTACATGAGTGCAAATGAATGAGCGGGTGAGAAAGACAGAGAGAGAGAGAGAGAAAGAGAGAGAGAGAGAGAGAGAGGTGTGTGTGTGTGTGTGTGTGTGTGTGTGTGTGTGTTTGCCCACATGTGTGTGTTTGTGTGCATGTAAACAAGCTACAAATCAATGTATTTATAGATAGTTTAATGTGGAGGCAACCACAGATGCCACACTGGAGCAGGTCATCAGTAGATCTGTCTTCATATTCATCTGACCTTGTCACGAGCACCTTACAATAAAATAAGTGTTGATTCTAAGATTTAAAAAAAAAAGACCTTGGCGCACACTCATTCTGAAAAAAATGGGTATCAGAGGAGGCCAGTGCTTCGCTGCCTAAAAAGCTTACTATAGTAATTAAAAGTGAGTATTAATCGTTTATAACAAAGCTTGTTTCTTGTGTTCGGATCTAGTTCAGGGTCAGATCTACTCATGGCAGACCCCTTAAACTAAAGGCACACAGTTCTACATCTTACCCCTCATCAGGCTGCCACCTCTCTTCCACATCATCTTTCGTTAATATATCTACTTCCTCTGTACCTCTCTTCCACATCATCTTTCGTTAATATATCTACTTCCTCTGTACCTCTCTTCCACATCATCTTTCGTTAATATATCTACTTCCTCTGTACCTCTCTTCCACATCATCTTTCGTTAATATATCTACTTCCTCTGTACCTCTCTTCCACATCATCTTTCGTTAATATATCTACTTCCTCTGTACCTCTCTTCCACATCATCTTTCGTTAATATATCTACTTCCTCTGTACCTCTCTTCCACATCATCTTTCGTTAATATATCTACTTCCTCTGTACCTCTCTTCCACATCATCTTTCGTTAATATATCTACTTCCTCTGTACCTCTCTTCCACATCATCTTTCGTTAATATATCTACTTCCTCTGTACCTCTCTTCCACATCATCTTTCGTTAATATATCTACTTCCTCTGTACCTCTCTTCCACGTCATCTTTCGTTAATATATCTACTTCCTCTGTACCTCTCTTCCACATCATCTTTCGTTAATATATCTACTTCCTCTGTACCTCTCTTCCACATCATCTTTTGTTAATATATCTACTTCCTCTGTACCTCTCTTCCACGTCATCTTTCGTTAATATATCTACTTCCTCTGCCTCTTTAGTTGTTGTTGTTGTTTTGCCACAGATACTCCTGTGAATGCAAAACTGAAGTTTGCTTCATGATGCTCAAAATTCAGCCTAGTACTAAAGATACCACAGCACAACACTATTTCCACAAACTGCAAGATACCAGTTCATGGGAAGCAACTCAAAGAAAGTAAGTAATTGAACCGATCATAAATTCTACAAAGGTAAGTTTAGATGGGTATGGATGCATGTGTAATACTCATCACTTTAGCAGATGACATAATCATTACTGTTTTTGCCAATGTTTACAAAAGTTGTCATACTAAGGCTCTTCATAAATGAAGTATTTTCTCCTATAATGCAGGCAAAAGGCCACCCTTACTTTTCATTCAGGTGTTTAGTGAACAAATCTGGCAGCAATCCTATGGTCCCATGCTCTAGAATCAACACTTTAATGGTACACTTTTTAGCTCAACAGTATTACCTATGAGCTCCCATGTAATGCTCATTCAGAACTACAAAGACGTTCTCTTATAATTAAAAACAGAAACTGAGAAAGATAGAAAAAGTGGGTGATTTAACGTTGCCAGGGTTATTCACATAACTTCATACTAGGGAACCTTTTCTTTTTCATTTTTTGCACCAAAGATGCACGGGAAAGATCACAGTTTGAACTCTGAACATGGGCAAATATGTGTCAACAGTGTATGTATGCCACGTAGTTTCTGAGGTAACACATAGTAAAGTTCAATAAATCTAAATATTCAGTTTTTGCCCCAAACTGAGTAACACAGAATGACATGACTATTCATAATATATTTACATGAAGTAAAGGAATGATTTGGAATCTGCTAAAATTTAAATTGAAAAAATCAGAAGTTTATACATTCATATTAGAACACTTTCCACTGATAGGTCTTGACTGGAATGTAAATTTTGAGGTATTGCATACAATTCAGAGATTATAGGCCAATAGTTTCATTTTGTTCGCTGCTAGTGTGCATACATCTTTCTCACAACACTACATGCCAGTTTGTTGAATCATGTTCTATGTAAGTGTTTGTCTATATATAAGAAAAAGAATGCCAAGAAATTGTTAGAAAACTATTGTCAAGTTGAATAGAATGTAGTCATATGTTGGTTATTTCACAAAACTGTACAACAAAAACATTGGCGTGTCATCTGGACAGGGCAGATATGTCTATTCTGATGTTTACCTTATTTCTGACCCACCAAATTATTGTTATTATTTATTCACGAAAGTTGTACTGGAAAAAAAATTATATGTACATTTATGTCAAATTTATGTACAGTTCAGTCAATGCTTCACATTTTGAGAACAAGGTGTACCTTGAAATCAATTTGCTAATATATGGATTTTTCTTTAAACACAGTTTTGTACATTTAATGCCTTGGCATTATTTAAATACATTAAAATTGTACTGGTAGCACTTGATGTACTCAGAGGATCAATCTTCCTTACATTGATCCCTATACCCAGATCCTGAAATAGATTTAACAGTAATGATTATATACACAGGGGCATTTCGTCTTGAGGAAGGGGAAAGGGTCAGTGCTGACGCTGACCTGAACACTGCTCTTGTGTCCTCCATGATGGTACTGGTTCTTCAGCGACATCAATCTCAATCTTCACCTCCGAGTCTGGCATCACCAGCTGCTCAAAGGACGCCATGTGGTTATGAAGTCTGGAGTCACACAATAAACACACTTACATCGGATCTACATATGCACCTCTCTCACACACACACATACACACAAGCATTTTTTGTCCAATATTTATCAGAGTGGTGCTGATTGTGAAGAGCAGCCTGAAGCAAAAGTTGATGACACATCTGTCTGCTCAGTGCCATCAACTCTGACTGCACTATGAAGCTTTACATTATGAGCTGAACCTGAAGAGGATTGATACTTTAAGGATTACCAAACAACCTACCTTATTCTAATTGGCTATATATATATATATACCAAAAAATCCTTGTCTCAACAGATCCCCACCCTTTAAATTCTAACAGATTTCTCCCCCAACAGATCCCCATCCTGTTAAGTACTAATAGATCGCTGTACTGATAGATACCTTTACTTATGGGATGAGCACTTTTGCACTATGGAAAATTCTTTAAATCAAAGGGTAGAGCCAGATGCATCATTTATAAACGACATTTTGTCTATGCCACTTCTCCTTATCATGCACTCAACAGGACATGTCGATGGGGTAGTCTCATACCAACACTATTTTTTCATCAAGTCTCAGGCTGCAGACAGGCAATATAAGAGAAATACTTATCAGTTTTAATTTTTTTTTAAGTGTCAAGAAAGATTTTAAGTTTCTTTCTAATATCTTTTATCATTTATGAGAAAAAAAAGATGTGAAAGAGTTGTGTTCAAACAAGAGGACATAAACTCAACAGAAACAAAAATACGCCAAGCTAAAAGTAAAATAATCTCTGGAGGGATTACGGGTTGCTTGCATGGAGTGGAGTGGGGAGTGATGGTGGTGGTAGTGGTGGGTGATGGTGATGGTGGTAATTGAATATGGTTTAGAAATAGAGGCATCCTTGTCATCCCACATGGCACAAACTGGCTGGAAAACTTACTCAGCATTTCATTGTCTGCAAAAGGGTGTGTGCTACATAAGTTCTGATTGTGTCACTATTTTTTACCCTCTCTGACATCAGTTAAAGCCCATATTCTTCCCATAATGCAACACAGGCAGTTATTTTCAACCAGGACTGTTGGCTCTGTGAGAAATACTGTTATGAACTTTTCATTTAAAGGAAACTGCCTATTAGCATTACAGTCTTTAGAAATACGACGTTTTACGTAAAACAATTACTTTCTAGAAAGTCTTTTTACCTACAACGTTTGAAGAAAATTGAATGATTAACAAGTGCCCTTAAGTTCAAAGTGCTGAGATGGGAAGTAAGTGGAACGTGGCACCAACTGTTAACCAACCTGCTGGTAGTGTCACCTGAAGTAACTGGGGGGTGGGGGTGGTTGGGAGGGGGGGGGGGGGGGGGGTGACACCAGATTCCGGCTATATTTACACAACGTGTTTTTTAAGGGAAAAATTCAATCATTTCAAAATTAACTTTCTTCTCACATGTGAGTTTGATTTATTTTCTGCTCTATCTAATCGCTTTTTCCCCCCAGTGGTGGTGTTTATTTTCAGATGTAGTTATTGTTGTTTGTTTTAAAGCACATACTTTGTGGGTGTTAACCATGGCTAGCACACGAACTACTCTGCATTCAGAAACAAAATTCCTCCAAAGGAATTGTGATCTTGTGTACTCTGCATTCGATTCTAAAAAGGATGCAATTTCTTTATAGCAACGAAAGACTAACTGTGACACGAGCAAAGAGAAAATTCTGTAACTCAATTACCCTTTCTCTGTTTTTGATCCTGTTGGGCCTAATGCTCGAAGCAGACGTTTGATACTGCACTCCGCTGTCCTCCGGAGGTATAAGATTGTACAAGGGACATAACTATAGTTGGAACCCTGCTTATGCAGGTTGGATACCACTGTTGCAAATTTGATACAAGGTCACGCAGCCTGTTGTCATCACACAATGAAAGAACAGGCAGACAGCAGAATCACTTTCAAAGATTGCATATACAGAAACAAAATGTAGTGAAATAATTATCTTTCAAAGGAGAAAAGAAATGCAACATAGAACAAGTGTCCTGTCAGCGGTGGAGTAAGCTATCCGTCTGACAAGGCACGCCTCATATCAAGACTTCTACCCACCCAAATATTGCGGGTTCGAATCCCGACAGCGCCAGGGAAAAAAAAAAAAAAGGTTGGCAGTAGTAGTATCCGGGAGTAATGATCTGGATGCGGCTTCAAGCCGAAACACTTGTCTGTGGGGGTTTCTTCTCTGAAAAGCTACTGTCAAACTCATCATCATCATCATCATCATCCGTAGAGTGTCCACAATCATCCAGTTGATTATTCTGACACTTTCAGGGGCAGACGCAAAAAAAACACACACACACACACACAAAAAAAAAAAAGAAAAGAAAAGAAAGTTTACTGCAGGAGGCTGCAAGCTCTTGACTGAATAGGTCAAGAGACACTGATGTCACAGCAGCCTCTGTCAAATTGTCGTTCCACTCCTGGATGGTACGTTGAATATCTTCCTACTACTCTCTGTTGCCAAAATGACGACTAAAGAGCCTTGTGAAAAGAGAAAGAGAAAGTGAGCGCGGGCGAATATGGTTGAGTGGATAAGGGGGCAATGTCGTCGTCGGCCTTTCGTCTTCTGGAGGTAATGCAGTAGCATTCGTATATTCGTGCATATGGTTTGAGCACCGTGCAAACATAGCTGCAGAGTATACCACACCTGGATATCAGAGAGAGAGAGAGAGAGAGAGAGTGAGAGAGTGTAAATGGTTATGTTGTTTGTAGCCCAGACGACTTGGGATAGATGAAAGTGTGTGTGTGTGTGTGTGTGTGTGTGTGTGTGTTTGTGGTGCGCGAATGTGTGTGCACTCTTTTCCCTTAATCCTCAAAAGTTACATCTGCTTGAACAATTATGCTTTGACTTCCTTTCCTCCCCCACCATTTATTCACAAATTCGAGCGCGCGCGCACACACACTTTCATCTTCCATTCCAAATCGTCGTGTGCACCTCACCCAAGCTTTACCTGAACAGAGAGAGAGAGAGAGAGAGAGAGAGAGAGAGAGAGAGCTATTTAAACATAGAACAGAAGCTAGATCCAGTTGCAAAGTGAGGCGACTGCAGGCGGAAATCTAAACAAATGTTAAATGTAATTGATAGCGAACCGCCAAGAAAACGTAGACAAACGAATTACAAGACAAAATACGACGAGTTTCGACCTCTTACATCTTCTTCAGGCAAGATACAGAACACTCAGGACAACGCCCATCTTGCGCTGTGTTTTGTATCTTGCCTGAAGGGAGGGGAAGAGAAGACGTGGCTGCCGTTTCTCAAAACGTCTCACACATTGAGTCTCTCTCCCCTGTTCTGCCCGATTGTTAAAAGGATCTTTGCACTGCTTGGGCCAGGCTGGGGTTCGTCACCATCATTCTGACGCCTTTACCTCCAGAGGTGCTGTGATTAAGTCCCTGCAATGAACCACAAAGCCTGATTGGGTCTTGCCCCTCATGAAAAATTAATTAAGAAGTACTGAACTTTTGTACTGGTGCCTATCAGAATTCCAAACTTGAAAATGGAAACAAGAAATATTCTCAAATGATGCAGACATATGTCTATATACGTCTTTGGCAAATATGGATGCACTGTACTGTATATATATATAAGGAAGGATCCATCAATAAGGGGACCGTATGGTTTAGGTGGTCAGGGCACCCAGGGCTATGTCCTTTACAAATCATCAGAGAGGGATAAAGTTATTGTTGAAATGATTTGTTCAAAGCAGTCTTTTACATCGTTAATGGCTGTTACTGTATTTCCAGTTTTGACAGATATAGCAAACCTAGCCGGTCGCCTTATTGTTTACTAAGTACATCACGGTCATTAGGGTGACCGCTGTAAATTATCTGTATAGGGAGACCGTCTAATGTCTTGTATAAACAAACATTGGGGAGATCATCTTGTAACAAAATGAATAGAGAATAAATGTATGTATGCAGGTGAGAATAAGTCAGCCTACATGGGTAGAAGGGATCCAGGAGACAACGGTTTAAGTCATTTACTCTTCAGTTTATGTTGCTTGAGGATTTGAAGACACCAGAAATTCATTTTGACCTTGCAGCTTTTCGCAAAGAATCTACCAGCTCTCTGGCATACAAGGCATTGTTTGCCGATCTCCGTTCTAAATTCCCATCCTGTCAGAAAATGTTCATTGACAGTTCCAAGTCTGAAGATGGAGTGGCCTGTGCAGCCTATTGCCCTGGTGCTCCTTCTCAAATATTGTTAGAACATATTCCTTCAGATGCCTCTGTTTACTCTGCTGAACTTACAGCTCTGGTTTTAGCAATGAAGATAATCTCCCAGTCTACAGAGGACTTTCTGGTTTTATCTGATACGCTGTCAGTTTTGGAGGCGATAGCTGGCAGTAACCTCCAGCATCCCGAACTTTTACACTTGTTAAAAACTTTTTACCACGCTGAAAGCGGATGGTCACAACATCGTTCTGGCTTGGGTTCCCGGTCACATTGGTATCAGGGGGAATGAAATGGCTGACCATTTGGCCAAGAATACCACAACAGGGAAACTTTCTAACATATCTATCCCCTATACAGATCAAAAATGAAAAGTTAATGATTATGTCAGATACCTCTGGCAGGAGGACTGGAATACACAGACAGATAACAAACTCTTTCAGATCCGTCCAAACCTAAAAGCGTTCCTCTCATCCACCTCAGGTTGTCGCAAAGAAGAAACAGTTTTATGCCAGTTGCACACGGGGCTTTCGTATTTTACTCATTCATACCTTTTAAAGAGTGAAGAAGCTCCATGGTGCATTCCATGTCATGTGCCACTCACAGTGAAACATATTCTTTTAGAGTGTTGGGACTTGCTTGATGTGAGACAAACATTTTAGTGCAGATTCCATGCAAACCTTGTTCAGAGATGTTCCACCTGATGCGATCTTTGAATTCCTGAAAGAGATTAACATTTTTCATCGGATCTGAGATTTTATAGTGGAAAGTTTTCTTTAACAAAATTTCGGATCGGTTTTTAGAAGATGTATTTTAAAGAGTTGTGTGAATGAATGACTTGTGAGTTGATTTTATCATGGTGACAGCCCTGATATGGCCCTTTGCAGTCGCCTGGGCTATAAGCAACATTACCTTACCTTACTAACTGGAAAATGGAAATAAGCGTCGCATCCTTTGGAGGGGACTATAAACCAGTCTGACCCCTGCGCTTTACGCACATAACAATTCCAAGGCAGTTTAAAGTTCATAAGAGCAGGGAGAAAAGCCGCTACAATGCTCCCAAATTCATAGCTAAAGTTTTCATGCACCCCCCCCCCAAGTTAATAAATGGGTAGGCCCGGCCCTTGCGATGATGCGCTCTCCAGAGTAGAGTGGCTCAAATTTTACAGAGATTTGCCTGTGACAAGAATGTACCAAATACCAATGAGGCCATTTAAATAAATGTAAAATGACACTCACACTCAAATTAAACTGTCTCCCTCTCTTGCAAAATGGCGGGTCTCCCTAATGGTACATGAAACAACACAGCCAAGGAGGAATCACGGATAAAACAGTATGATTTTTATTTAACCTTGGCATTTTGAGTATTTTTTATCCTTGTAGAATT
The DNA here is from genome assembly GCA_033310375.1 of Conus canariensis. Lineage (NCBI taxonomy): Eukaryota > Metazoa > Mollusca > Gastropoda > Neogastropoda > Conidae > Conus > Conus canariensis. Next base: position 7,200,863 of record CM065747.1, read on the forward strand.
TGTTCTGTATGATGATCATGATGTTTCTGGTAATAGCTCATGTACTTCACCGGTCTTTAAAGGTACACTTTAGCCACACAGGGTTGTGGGTAATCTGGAAACACTTCCAGAGATGCCTTTAGCTTTTTCACAATCTTGTGCAGCTAAATTTTATCTTTAAGAAGTTGAGGTGTTTACAAGAAGAAGACTGTGTTATTAATTTTTTTTCAACTGCGATTTGCATATGAACATCTTTTTAATACATTTTCTGTATTGATCACAACTAATGCTTTCAATTTTGTTTTTAAGTCATATGCAGATAGCGACCACGATATGGGCTTCAAGCTTGTTAGTGCTGTTCTTCTCAATTTGTAGGTATGAATTCTTCATGAATAAAGATTCATTGTCAGTTAGAGTAAGAAACAATAAGAGATAGAGAAAAAGAATAGAGTCAGAAACGGGCACACAGAAGACAAAGAGAGAGAGAGAGAGAGAGAGAGGGGGGGGGGGGCAGAGCAGTAGGGATGAGGGTAGTCAATCATAAGGAAGGAGAAAGAGTCAGAGAGAGAGAGAGAGACAGAGAGAGTCAGAGATGGGATAGAGCAATGGGAGTGAGGACAGTCTGTCACAAGGAGAAAAAAGTCAGACAGAGAAAGAAAGAGAGAGAGAGAGAGAGAGAGAGAGAGAGAGAGAGAGAGAGAGAGAGGAAGAGGGTGGGCAAGCACATAAAAAACAAACACACAGGTCTAAAGACAGCGATACTGTGTTTGTATTAACTGTATATTTTTGTGTGTGTAATGAACAAAAACACATGGATCAGAAAAAAAGTACAACTAAACAAACAACAAAAAGTTACCCAAAAAAAAAACAGGAAAAAGAAGAAACCGTTTCAATTTGAGTCTTTGAAATTATAACATTATACAACAGGTTTTTTTTTTTTTTTTTTTTGAAGCAGTCAGTTTAATTGAACATGAAAAACCAGTAAACCAACAACAAAAATAGAATTTTTTCAAATTGACACAGAGAAATGTGAGCATGCATTCTAGCCCAACATCAAGTTCTAGCACATTATGGAAGCAACATGGTCCTATGAGAGAAAGTTTTCTTTGGAAAGTTTTTTTTTTTTCTCATCAACATCAAATGCATATATACGCATACTCCTCTTTCTCTCTTCTTTTTTCTCTTCACATCCCCCACCCCTCCATCTTCCCCCTCCCCCCACCCCCCTCTCTCTCTATCAAGAGCATAGAGAGCCAACAAAGAGTAAAGCTTGACAAAAACACTGGTCAGTTCAACTTTGGGCTAGTTTTCAACTGGTAGGAATGAAATTAAAAATAACAGTATGTGAATGATATGGATATGTGATTTATGCCAAGAAGCAAAAAAATATAGAGGAACAATTCACATCTTGGTAGTGGTTGATGAATGGACACACAGAGGAACACTTGCACAAGAAAAATCCATGTTCAAACACTTGTGCTCAACATTGTCCATGTTCAGGGGCTTGTGCTCAAATAATATCCATGTTCATAAGCGCATGGTCAATATTCATGTCAATAAACAATTTCTGAATCTCTGTCCAGCAACACAAGCAAATGCAGAGCGAAAAGATAATCAATCATTCAGTCTTCATAAGCCTTGACGCAAACTGTCTCACATTCAATCAATAAAACTTTGGGGACATGTAGTATACAAAGGTTACAATTGCGGTTACAATTTAGCAGCACATGTTAGATGTCATAACTCAAAAAAGGCCGCTTTCTTTTCTCCTACCACATAAATTCACAATATTTCTTATTTAATACGGCTAAAGTGTTCATGCAAACTTTAAAAAAAAATCGAAGATTAATTCTGCTCCTTCTGTGCATTTTTCAACTAAGTTATTACAAAATGTTTTCACACACACACACACTCGTACAAACATACATACACAGAGACAGTTTAAGGTTAACGAACTTAAGAGCTTTTTTTCCTCTCTCACTCAAAGAAAAAACAAACAAACAAACAAGAAGAGCAGCAAACATAATAGACTAAAGTTTGACAAAAGTTTTTCTTAATTTTGGCCTAGCTTTCAATTTGCAACAGAGAAATGAAACAAAAAATAATAACAGGTGAATGATATGGATATGTGAAAGTTACAGCAAGAAGTCAAACACACACAGAAACATGAAATGTCTAATCACATCACATGCTCACTGCTGGTAACAGACCGAGTTACGAACGTTTACTGATCATGAAAATTACGAAGCAAGCTAATCTGTTGCCGGTATAATAATAGAAAGCATGCTATTTACGTAATACTAATACTGGAACTTTTTCATTTTCAATCTAAGGTCAAGACACGCATGTTGAGACTAACCACATAAAATGCTTACAATTGTTGAAATATGACGATAATATCCAATAACAGTGCAAACACAAGTGCTGTCTGTCTCAGTCAAGAACAAAACAATTACAAAAAATAAACAGTAAACAAGTTGGGTATTTTTTGGTCCCATAAGAAAACCTAACACAGAGTAACTTTTATTCCAGACTGGCACAGCCTTTTAAACTTGAATAAAGTCAGACAAATACATAGACGAACAATCTAATAGTGGGGGAAAAAACAAGCGCAGGCCAACAACTGAACTATCTTCATAGTAATGACTTGGCAAAGATTTGGACTTAAGGGGGGGGGGGGGGGGGGGGGGGTATTTGAAGATGGAGAAACTGGGAACATGAAATTAAGAAAATATGTTACAGATATGAAAACTCTTCACTAGCTGCATAAGGGAACCATCGCAATCCCCTTTGAAGGCAGATATACTTGTATTGCCTGCTCCGAGGCCTTTCGTCCGCCAACGCAGATTCAAAAGGCAATTTTACAGTAGTCGCCATTATCAGGTTGGCCGGGCGTGTATGTGGTTCTGAATAAGTATCGTTATGCCGGAGACTCCCTTCGTCTTGATGAGAACGTTACTCGTCGCTTTTAGATACACAGGGGACAACTATTCCCAAGTTACATAACGTCTACGGAGTTGTTTCCCTTGACATCTCCCCCCTTTTATAAAGGTTTTCTTTTGTTGCACAAACATTTACATTTACGTCTGCATACAGGCTCATGAAACAGCTCTCAGCTGCAGGGAGGGAAAAAACCAGAGCTCTGAAAGCAATGGCAGAAGCGGCAGAGAGGTGTTCAAGCTGGATCTGGTCAAGGAGGAACAAAAGTGAACTTTATAAGGCTTGAATTTCCTACAAATATCAGGTGTCCCTGTGGCTCATTGGTTAGAGTGCGAGTCATTAAGTTGAAAATGAGCATGTCTAGAGGGTCATGGGTTCGAATACCAGCCATGGCTCGTCCCAAGATGGGAAAAAAAAAAGGGGCAGCAGAGGGACATCCGGAGTCATGAACCAGGTGTGGCCCAACCCCCCTAGAGTGTCAGGAGATAAGGGCTGAAACAATTGCTTGAAGGAGACTTCTCTTCTGAGGACTCTCTGCTGCCACGCTCTCCACGAGTTTCTTTCTACTACGGAGTTGTTTCCCTTGACATCTCCCCCCTTTTATAAAGGTTTTCCTTTGTTGCAAAAACATTTACATTATTTCCCAAATTTTTGTTTTGCTAATTTGCCTAACAACATGCATAAAAGAATCAAGCAATTATCAGTCTCTGCTTAACTCTGAATTTGAACAAACAAACTGTCATTATTTAGCAATTTAGCCCCCTTACAAAGGACGGCCAACTCCACAGCGACAGTCAGACCAAAGCAAACATTCTACTAAAACAGTTCAAATCTGTCTTCACCACAGCAGCAACGTCCCCCCTACCAAATTTAAAGAAGCCTACAGCCCATATCAAATCCATCCATGTCGACACCCATGGTGTAGCCAAGCTGCTTCACCAGCTAAACCCCAACAAAGCCTCAGGACCGGACATCTCAAACCGGATACTTAAGAACTTGGCTGACAACGTCGCCCCAATCCTGACCACAATCTTTCAGACTTCACTGGACACCGGCCGCCTACCACAAGACTGGCTCAGAGCCAACATATCTTGTGCTTTCAAGAAAGGTGACCGGCATACCCCAAACTACTGCCCGATCTCACCGACATCTGTATGTTGTAAACTCCTTGAACACATAGTCTGCCGCCATATCATGTCCCACCTAGAACAACAAAAAATACTCACAAATCTCAACCATGCCTTCCATTCAGGCTTTTCCACAGAGACCCAACTGCTCACCACTACCAGTGATCTCCTGATGTCGTTCGACAAAGGGAAGCAAGTGGATATGGCTATTTTAGACTTCTCAAAAGCCTTTGATACAGTACCCCACGACCGTCTCCTCCATAAGTTGACCAGTTACGGCGTCAACGGCACCCTCCACACCTGGCTTGCCTGCTTCTTAACAGAGCGAACCATGCAAGTGGTGGTGGAGGGCACTACATCCAACGCCACAACTGTCGACTCAGGAGTCCCACAAGGCACCGTGCTCAGCCCCCTCCTACTCCTGTGCCACATAAATGACCTCCCAGAAGCAGTCAAATCCCAAGTACACCTATTCGCAGTTGACTGCCTCATTTACAGGGAGATCAACGACTTTAATGACCACCACACTCTACAAGAGGACCTCAAGTCACTAGAGTCATGGGCAGACAAATGGGGCATGCGGTTCAATGCCTCAAAATGTTACATCATGAGCATTGCACAATCCTCTACCTCCTCCTACTTCTACTCCCCAAATAATACCATCCTGCAGCAAGTCCCTCATAACCCATACCTCGGCATCCAATTCGCCGCCAACCTCAAGTGGTCTCAACACATCACCTCCATCACAAAGAAGGCCAACAGCACACAAGGATTTCTCCGGCGGAATCTCAGGCACAGCCCTACCTCCTGCCAAAGAAATGCCTACCTCGCACTCGTACACCCTGTCCTGAAGTATGCAGCAATCATTTGGGACCTGCATATGCAGCAAGAGATCAACATGCTGGAGCGCGAACAAAGAAATACAGTGCGCTTCATAGCAAAGGACTACCGCTCCACCACGCCAGGCTTCATAACGGGTCTGCTGAGAAAACATGAGCTCACTACACTTCAAGAACGGCGGCTTCAAGTACGTCTAGGATTCTTTTACAAGGTGGTTGAGGGTCTGGTGCCAACGATCACCCTGAGTGACTTCATCACACCTCAGAAACCAGGATGACACATCCGCTCCACCAGAGACAACAGTACGCACCTGACACAAAACCCAGTGGAGAACTACATACGAAACAGTGATAGGTGCTACTGCATTCCTGAAACACACACAGATCAGTACCGTAATTCATACTCCCCAAAGACAATAACCGAGTGGAACTACCTCGACGATAACATCGTCCACCAAAAGTCAGTCGACAGCTTCAAGTCAGCTCTGGCAAAAGCCAGATGCCGATAATATCATCATGCTGCGCACCCCCCACCATCGCGCCTATGCCAGTAAATGGATGTTTTAGCGACGTACCAATCCAGATCCAGAATTATCAAATCAGTGTCCAGAATTGATGAACACCATCAAAACTCTTCAAGGTGCTGGTTTTTTGATAGTGCATCCAAATTGAGAAATGTTCTGGTTATGAATATGCACTGGTGAATTCCTGCTTGGTTCTTGAGCAGCTGGACTCATGTTGTCAGGGTCATCAGGTAGATCCACCTCCGGCTCTGGCAGCATATCTGGTAATTCTGGAATCTTCTGGAGATGTTTACGGCTGCGTCTGATGATACCATGAGAAGAGTCAATGAGAGAGGATCTTCCATTGGAATCAGCGGGACCCAGAACTTGCCCATAGTCTTGCCAGTTTGTGTCACGTTCTGTTTTTATGCGAACTGCATCATCTGGCTTAAGTTCTGGCAATGCAAGCACACCATGTCTGTTGTCATATAATTTTTTGTAGCTCTGTTTCGCTTTCTGGTCAGAAATGCAAATGTCTCTGTCCTTGTGTGGCACAGGCTGAAGGCGTGTCGGAAGAACTGGTACCTTGGTCCGGAGTTGTCTTCCCATCAGTATGACGGAAGGACTAGTGCCAGTGGCAGAGTGAGGAGTTGATCTGTAGGTCATCAACGCCATATTTGGATCTGCCTGGGCAAGAATTTTCTTTGCAGTCTTCACAGCAGATTCGGCAGCACCATTGGCTTGTGAAAAGTGTGGGCTTGATGTATGGTGGTCAAAACCAAACTCTTTTGCAAATTCAACCATGTCATAAGAGTTAAATGGTGGGCCATTGTTGCTTATCACAACATCTAGTATTCCATGTGTGGCAAAAATCTGCTTGAAACGTAGTATGACTTCCGCACTGGTCAGTGATGTGACTTGCTTAATCTCAATCCATCTTGAGTAATAGTCAATCACAACCAGGTAGCTCTTTCCTTGAAATTTGGCAAAGTCAGCTCCAAGTCTTGACCATGGCCGCTGTGGAAGTTCAGTTGGATGTAGCAGTTGGCGTCACTGTGCTGGCTTGTTTTCTTGACAGATTTGACAGTTTTCCACGAGGCACTTCAAATCACCTCGGAAACCTGGCCAAAAGGCAGTCAGCTTAGCAAATTCAAGGCATTTTGATAGACCTTGATGGATTTTGCAGAACCTCTGCTCGCTGGCTTGCTGGAACCATGACTCTGTCTTGATAAACCACCAGTCCATTTACAACAGAAAGGTCACTCTTGACCTTTTCATACGGTTGCAGTGTCGATGGAACCTGCATAGGCCATCCCTCCTGAATGAACTCAATAACTTTCTGAAGATCTTTATCTTCATCAGTTGCAGCTCGCAGTAACTTCAATCTCCGGTCAGTGATTGGCCACAATGACTGTACCAAATCAATGTGTAAGTCAACTTCTGCAGCATTTTCCATGTCTTCTTCTTGCATCGGTAAAGGGCTGCGACTTAGGCAGTCAGCAATGACTAGGTCCTTGCCTGGTTGGTACGTGGCGTACAACTGTGTTAAAACATGACATCTTCATAAGAAGTTGTTGACACCTTGGGGGTGCTTGGTCTAAATCTTTTGTGGACATCAGAGGAATGAGTGGTCGATGGTCAGTGAGGAGTTCGATTGAATTTAGTCCCACTAGGTACTTGTAAAACTTTTCACAGGCCCACACACTTGCTAGACATTCTTTCTCGATCTGACTGTATTTCTGTTCTGATGATGTCAGTGTACGTGAAGCGAAGGCAGTGGGCTGGAGTTCACCTTTGTCATCTCTCTGAAGAATCACTGCACCCAGCCCGTAGGAACTTGAGTCGGCACTCACTACAGTGCTGTAGAAATTCAGGGATGGAAGATTGCTGATAATCTTTTTCACAGCATCAAATGCGTCACCCTGTGGACTGTCCCACTGCCACTGGATATCCTTTTTCAGGAGATCTGTGAGCGGCTTCATAGTTGTTGCGAGATCCTTGGTAAATCGGCCAAGACACTGAAGCATGCCCATTATACGCTTGAGCTCGGTCACATTCTTTGGTGGCTCCAACTTCATGATGGCGTCGACCTTAGCAGGATCAGGTCTGATGCCTTCGGCACTGATCAAGTGACCAAAGAAGGACACCTCCGACTTGCTGAAGTGACACTTGTCATGGTTCAGCCTTAGTCCAGAGTTCTCAATGCGATGTAATGCTTGTGACAGTCTCTCATCACGTTCTTTCTGTGTTGCACCGTGGATAATGATATCATCCATAATAACTTCGCAGCCTGGAAGTCCATTCAGTGTCTCTGACATCTTGCGTTGAAATTCTTCACTCCCAACACAGACTCCCATGGGAACACGCAGGAAACATTACCATCCATAGTTTGTAATAAACGTGGTCAGATGCGCACTGTCAGGATGTAAAGGCCACTGCCAAAATCCGCTTGAAACATCAAGCGTGGAAAATATTTTTGAGCCCGACAATTTTGGGGCTATGTCCTCCAGACTGGGCAAAATCAGATGTGGCCTCTTAATGTTCTGATTTAATTTCTTGAAATCAACACATAAACGAATTTTCCTGTTCTTCTTCTTAACTGGGACAACAGGCGCACAATAGTCAGTGGCTGTCGTTACTTTCTTAATCACGCCATCTCTCTCCATTCTATCAAGCTCCTCCTTCACTTTCGCTTGCAGTGGGAAGGGGATACGCCTGGCTGTGTGAAGGCAGTAGGGCTTTGCATTCTCCTTCAGTACCAGCTTCACCGGCTCTGTCTTGAGAAGACCTGTTGAGCCAAATATGTTGTCACTGACTCTAGTCTCTTCAAGACGTTTCACTCGTCCCATGGCTTCTGAGACGGATCTTGCCAATAAGTTGGCACCCACCGATGTTGGTACCACAATGACAGGAAAACAGTACGTCACACCCTTACAATCCTTAATTCTGTTCACTCTAGCCACAAATTCTCCTACAGTGTCGACTTTCCCACCTGGAGAATTCAAGTATGGAACTGAGGATGCAGACAGGGACGGTTGTCTAGGCAACTTCTGGAAGTCACATTCTTTCAGGAAAGTCACATCTGCACCTGTGTCAATCTTAAATAATACAGACTTGCCATAAAAAGGCAGTTCCACTGTCCAAGCACTGCGCTTTTCTTGGACACTGACTGTAGCAGCATCCAGGAAATACTCGACATCAGCTTCTGGTTCATCCACCAAATTCACGGTTGACCTCTGGTTCTTGCACATGCGACCAAAATGATTGCGACCTCCACAACATCTGCAGCACTGGCCCATGGCTGGACAAGTTTTGTCTCCATGATCATAGCCACACTTCTCACAAAGTTTATTGCTGCGATGAACTGATGGGCTATTATCAGTAGCATAGTTCCGACGTCAGCTACCAGTTATGGTCAATGCTCGGCCACACCCTCCTCTGTAACCTGAGTCACGATGGAACCCTGTGCCCCCATGACTGGTCGTCTCTTCTATGTCAAGTTTTTCAAACTGTTTAGTGTGCTCTTTCATCTGCTGCTTAATTTGCTCCTGTTGACGTGCTGTGGTGATGGCTTTTTCCAGAGTGAGGTCACTATGTATCTGTAACTTTTCTTTCAGCTGACGATCACGCAAGCCTATCACGAGTCTACCTCTCACTTGATCATCTGGGTCAGCATAGTTACAATGCTTCACTAAAATGTTCAGAGCTCTAACAAATTCTTCCACAGTTTCACCTTCATGCTGTGACCTTGAGTTGAACATCAAAGAATCATGAATAATATTATGCTTAGGCAAAAAATATTCTGTGAACTTCCTTATCAATATGTCAAAGTCAGTGTCACTTTCTACTGGGTTATCCTTTTCGTCAACTTCCCACTTAAAAGTAGACATGATCTGTACTGCTTGCTTTGTTCTCATAGCATACAGGAGTGAGTCTCTTTGAACTTCACCATCCTCTTTATGCAGTTTTGTAGCTCGGCGAAAACGTAGCAACTCTTTCGTTCCATTCTTCCCAATCTGCTGCACGGAATGAAAAACGTTGCGGGGGATCGTAATGATACATCGCCATTTCTTCTCTTGACTTACTATATACAGATAATGAAAGCGACGCTCGAACTGATCAGCAAGCAAAGTCAGTCAATCAAACTCAAGTCAACACTTACAGGCGTTAAAATCATCACTTCTGACACCATATCAGGTTGGCCGGGCCTGTATGTGGTTCTGAATAATATCGTTAAGCCAGAGACTCCCTTCGTCTTGATGAGAACGTTACTCGTCCCTCTTAGATACACGGGGGACAACTTCTATTCCCAAGTTACAAAACGTCTATGGAGTTGTTTCCCTTGACAGCTATCAAGGGTCATCTGTTTTTTAATATGTCCGTGAATACATATCCAACATTTGTCAGCCTCAACAAATCCCACAGAATGACTACCTTTGTCACAGTTTAAAACATCAGTGTTGATGACAATTATTTAATCACGATCAAATCTTGCATGTTTTCTGTACTTGTTCCTTTCATTGAAGACTTTCATCTTGACTAAAGTAACTAGTTCTTTCTCCGTTAAGGCAGATTTTGAAAAAATGCGAGTTTCTGCCAGAAAAGACTTAACTTCAGCTACTCCTGGGAGTGCTCCTCTGCTTCCAGCTCCCAAATTCTGTATGAAACGACTAAAAAAAGAAATGACTTTGCCAGCATCATCAGGGTTCCACTTAGTGTACTTGCGCCCTGATTTTGTTCTTGCCTGACTTGTTGACTGACCATTATCTGTCTCAGATTCTGACTGACTAGAGTTCGTCGGGTTCTCTTCAGACACTGACCGACTCGAGTTTGTTTCAGACACTGACTGACCGGAGTTCGTCGGGTTCTCTTCAGACACTGACCGACTCGAGTTTGTTTCAGACACTGACTGACTGGAGTTCGTCGGGTTCTCTTCAGACACTGACCGACTCGAGTTTGTTTCAGACACTGACTGACTGGAGTTCGTCGGATTCTCTTCAGACATTGACTGACTCGAGTTTGTTTCAGACACTGACTGACTGAAGTTTGTTTTGTTCACTTCAGACATTGACTGACTGAGATTTGCTGCAGATGATGAGAAGTTGTCATCTGGTTGTTCTGACTGACAAGCGTTTGCCTTCTGCACATTTGCCTCCACTGACGACTGCCTTTGAGCTGGTTGATTAACATTCACCACTTTTCTATCTATCGATGTTAAAAAACTGCCAACTTTGGTGATTTCAGTGACGGCCAGTGGACACTGGTATACACGTTTGTTGACATCTGCTGTGTGCCCCATGTGCCGGTAGAATGACTCTCTCTGATGTTCTGGTAAATCAAGAAGTGCAAAGAAAGTTGATGCCCTGTGCCTAAACTTGTCTGCAAAGAGAAGTTCAGGCTTTTCCAACTGGACACCCATCGAGGACGTGATTTCTCTGAGAGAATTCCACCCAATGGCGTGATCCAACGAGCCACCAGTGTTTGGGAAGAGAAAGACATTGTGTGCATGAACGTTTCCATTGGGTCTTTCTGAAACAAGTCTTCGCAGAGGCTCCACTGTGTCATCTGGAACAAGAACTGGCACAAGTCGCTTGCTACCTTTGCCTGCCATGTATACTAGGTGAGATCTCGAAAGAAGATCTTGTTCAACAGGATCAGAAACTGACTGCACCCTGTTAGGATCAACCCAACTCTTTTTTTCAGCTTCTTCCCATTCTGATAAAGTCATCCTAGCTGGTTCCCCACCCCGTCTAGCATTGAACATTGTGAGGCGACTTACAATCAGGTTTCTCATCCTGACAAACTCATGGGTTCCCCAAAGTGTATGCTTATCTTCAAGTAGTTTCTGCATTTCCTTCACAAGGTGATCACGTAACTTCTTGATGTCCTGTTCAAGTGGCATTGCCTCTGGCTTTCTCAAAACACCTCGTGTCTGTTCGCATTCAATTTGACCAGAATAGAAAATGAAAGGCCAGTTAAGGTTGAGAACATCAGAGAACCGATCAACTTCAGTGGCTTCCTCAAGTCTGTTGTGCTGTGTGTAAAAGCCTTTCATGATTTTGATTGTTTTTTTCAATACATAGCCAATAGCTACCTTCAAACTAGACTTCTGCCCTCCTGAGTCTTCTTTCTTTGTCATGTCTTGAATAGCATCTGTCAAGAAATCAAAGTTTTCCCTCTTTACAATGTCCTCACCTGTCATTTCTACAGATGACAACCTACTCACTGTCAAAATAAGATTTCCTAGAAGTCGCATCTCAGACATGATCATCTTTTTCTCTTTCTTAACTGACTTCATCCAGAGTTTTTCTCCAAGCAGTAACACAATTTTGTCTTTTCTACAAAGATGGCCACAATCATCCTCTCGAAATTTACTCAAAACCTGTTTTTTGAAATCCTCTGAAATCCCAGTTGTGTTGCTTATACTGAAATCAACAGCAGTTGATTCTATACAAAAAGTATGGTTACATTGCTTTCTGTGCTTGTGGATTTGTTTCTTACCGTAAAACCCCCTGCAGCCACTGCACATCACTGTTCTGGAAGAGCCTTGCCTTCTCTTTCTAATGAGCTTCTGATTTTCCACTCCTTTTGCACTAAGAGCCACATTAACTCTGAATATGCCTTCTTTACGGAGGCTTTCAAAATATCTATTCTGCTCTGCAGCTGGCAAAGCCAAAGCTGCTTTTACTCTCTCTTCCTTTTTATGAATACGCAGCATGTGCCGTTTTAACCTGGACTGATGAATTCCACAAAACACACATGGTCGCAAAGGTTTCTTATACTTAGATGTAGCAGGGCTTGAGCTGCCCAAGACAGGACTTGAGGGAGACAGTACAGCCATGGATGAAGACTCTGGCACAGGACTTGAGGGAGACAGTACAGCCATGGATGAAGACTCTGGCACAGGACTTGAGGGAGACAGTACAGCCATGGATGAAGACTCTGGCACAGGACTTGAGGGAGACAGTACAGCCATGGATGAAGATTCCAGCACAGGACTTGAGGGAGACAAAAGAGCCATGGATGAAGACTCCGGCACAGGACTTGAGGGAGACAGTACAGCCATGGATGAAGATTCCAGCACAGGACTTGAGGGAGACAAAAGAGCCATGGATGAAGACGCTGCAACCGCAAAACTGCCTGATTTTAGACAATGCAAACTTGCCTGGGGTTAAGACTATGTCAGAACACTACACATCCAGTTGGTTCATTTGAACCACAGTGTTCAAGCGCTTCAGCACTTGGAATGACCTCTAGAGTCCTTTAGCACGGGAATAACACAAACAAAGTCAAAGAGACTGAAATCAAATTTATTTAATTGTAAATGAGATGCATGTAAGTTTTTGCATAACGCAGTTTCAGCTGATCAAAAGTATTTTGCATATCATAGAGACGGAAAAATGAGAAGTGAATAGGAGATTTCCAGAACATAAGTAAACAAGAGCATGGCTAAGTGACAGCAACACAGCGCGGCAGATAAGTCCTTTGCCTGTCACGCCCCCCTACCTCCTCTTTCCATCACATCTTGACCCCAGCAATTCTGTTAACCTTGACCTTTGAACCTTTCCCCATTAATGTAGCACTTAAACACACACAAAATGTGAAGCATGTCTGTCCACCCATTTGGGTGATTCCTTGGGACAGTCGGATGAAGAAAAAAATGACCCTCTGATTTTCAGACTTCAGCGAACTTTTGACCTTGACCCTGACTTTCATGGGTACACAATATTCGTAGGCATCATTAGCCAAATCATCGGCACACCACGTTTCAACATCCTATGTTAACCAGTGCCTGAGTTATAGCTAAAAGTAGATTTTCAGTTTTCAAGGTCATACATCAAGGTCATACATTCCTCCATGGATCTTTTTAAGGTGGCACATCAACACACAAAATGTGAAGCAAGTCTGTCAACCCATATAGGTGATATTCTTGGGTGAGTCAGAAGAATAAAAAATGACCCTCCGATTTTCAGGCTCCAGCAAACTTTTTGACCTTGACCTTGATGGGTACACAATATTCAGAAGCATCATAAGCCAAACCACCTACACACCAAGTTTCAACATTCTAATTCGACCAGAGCCCAAGAAATAGCGAAATATAGATTTTTTCAGTTTTCAAGGTCACATATCAAGGTCATGACCTTGACCTTCAAAAATCCTCAAGAGATCTTTTTCTTTACAGGTGGCACATCAACACACAAAATGTGAAGCAAGTCTGTCAACCTATTCAAGAGTTATTCTTGGGGCAGTAAGAAGAAGAAAAAATTAACCCTTCCATTTTCAGGCTCCAGCAGACTTTTTGACTTTGACCTTGACCTTGATGGGTACACAATATTCGGAGGCTTCATAAGCCAAACCACCTATATACCAAGTTTCAACATTCTATATCAACCAGTGCTTGAGATACGGCTAAAAATAGGTTTTCAGTTTTCAAGGTCATACAGCGAGCTCATGACCTTGACCTTGCTAATTCTTTTTTGGATCTCTTTTAATTTAGGTGGCTCACTCACACACATAATCTGAATCGATTCTGTCAATCCATTCAGAAGATATGGTTGGGACAAAAATTTACTGACCCTTTGATTTTCAGGGTCCAGCAATCTCCTTGACCTTGACCCTGATCAGTATACAACGTACAGAAGCGCAATAAGCTAAACCCAAAGTTTGCACATCCCATGTTGACTGGTGTCTGAGATATGGCTAAAAATAGATTTTTGGTTTTCAAGGTCATACATCAAGGTCATGACCTTGGCAATTCATGTTCAGATCTCTTCTTATCAAGGTGTCACATGAGCACACAAAATTTGACGCAATTCTGTATTTCCGTTGTGGAGATATCAGGTGGACAGAAAAAATGACAACAACCAAAAGAAACACAAAGAAACACACAAAAAGACTGCAATAAAATCATACTCTTTTGCCAGTTTTGAAACTGGGCAAAGGACAATTATTTCAATTCTTGTGAATCTTGTTTACTGCTTAACCCATTCAGGACAGGACTGCTTCAAGCAAGCAAAACTGCCGGCCTCAGGCTGCCTATAAGAAAAGGGTAGTTGATCTAGACCTGCCATTGTGTCTTTATTTGTGGACAGTTTTCCATAAATTTCACATTATGATGCCAATAACTTTAACTTTGTGCAATAAAAATGAAGTAGTCATAATAAACAAGCAGAAGAAGGGATTTTAAAATGGACTTTGCTGTAATGAGGATACTAGTTTCTAGGCCCTGGCTCATATTCAGCTGTAACGAGTAAACTCGTGATGCGCCCACAACGAAACAAAGGATTTAAAAACACAGAATAAACAATGTTAACAACAAATATAAATAATGATACTCCTGGCCCATTCACAGTCAGGACAGCATCTGAAAAGCCTCTAACTAACACCAATGACACAGAGAAAGTGATGATTGGGGACTGTGTCCACAGTGTGAACCATTCTTCTCACATCTGCTACCTCAGTAACATTAACTACAGTTAACTAACAAATATCAAGGGACTCTAACCTTTCCAATCTGAGTTCCATTTCTTCCTTACGGAAGGCGAAGGTTGGATTCGTGGTAGAATGCTGTCGCCTTCTGAAAAGAATAAAGTGTTGTATTAAAAAATCAAAATTACAGTAAAACCGGGTTAATTGAAATTGCCTTGGAACCACCTATGGACTTTCAATTATCCAAAATTAAAATTATCCGAGTGTTCCGTTCACTTCAACTTTTCATGAAATCTGAAACAAGACTGAAAGAAACGGAACAATTTGACAGGAAACAGACTAAAACAGGCAAAGAAACAGACTCAGAAAGGCAGCCAGAAAGACAGTCAAACAGACAGAAACAGACTGGGACAGACAGAGAAACAGCCTGAGGCAGACAGACGGACAGAAGAGACTGAGTCAGGCTGACACTGAGACAAACAAAGAATCGGATTGAGACAGACAGGAGCAGACAGAAAAAGAAACAGACTGAAACAGACAAACAGGGACACAGACAAAGAAACAGACTGAGACAGACAGAAAACAGACAAATAGAGAAGCAGACTGAGAGAGACAGACAGACAACAAAGTGAGACAGACAGAAAGACAAACAGAGACAAAGAGAAAGACAGAGACATAGAGACAGATAGTCAGACACAGAAACACTGACAGACAACAGGTATACAGAGAGAAAGAGAGACAGACAGACAGACAGACAGACAGAGATGGAGAGAGAGGGGAAAAACGGAAGTGTGTTTGCTTTCAATTAAGCGAGCAAAAATGTTTAAATTAACCGATATCTTCTTTTTGAAAATAAATGTGTTGACTTCATATTAACCAAGCACTTGAAATTAACTGGGTTTTGCTTCTGTTGGGACCAAAATCTCACTTGCAATTAACCCATAATTGAAATTAACTGAATCTTAATCATCCAGGGTGTTGTAAAAGAGAGAAAGGAGGACTCTGGCCGGGACTTAACTATGACTTAAAAGTATCCAGGAATTGAAATTTTCTGAGTTGAAATAAACCGGGTTTTACTCTACTTTCAAATTGTGCTATATTACATTAAAAAATGCACATAGAATTTTTGATTGGCACAATTGTTATTTGACTTGTTTGGTAAAGGGGTGGGTATAATAATGTTAAATGCCCCAAACAAGTAACATCTTGCACTCTCACTTAACACATACACACATTTTATACATTTCATATATTATATTTCTTCTTTTTTTTCTATTTCTATAGTCACAAAGATGACTACGTGAAATTCGGGTTGCTCTCACCGAGACAGAATGTTGCAGCCTGTAGCATGCCATCCAATATCATGAATATGGGATAAATGTGTTTTTCAAATCATAATTTATTGTCTAATCCAAGAGACTACACGCTCAGACCGAAAATAACAGAATATAACTCAGAATGTAGTTGTTTCTCCGTAGCTGAAAGAGGGTGAGGGTGGGTTGTGTTTCCTAATTTAGTTCATTAGTCACAGAGGGGGCAAGCAAGAGTATAAAATGAGTATGCTTTAATTCTCTGACTGTTGTTCTGCTCTCTCTCTCATACTGTAAGTGCTGCCCATCACCCAGTGCTAAATATACAATGCCAAGGTTAAATAATGCAGTGCAGCTTAATGTTGAAATACAATAGTGCAGCCCAACACTGAATATACAGGGTTGCCCTTGAACAATCGCAACTGAAAGCACTGACTGAGAAAAAGAGTAGGGAGAGAGCGGGGAGCAGGGAGAAAGATGTTTTGTGGGAGTGCCATGTGCGTGCGTGCGTGTGTGTGTCTGTGTGTGCAGACTCAATCATATGTTGCACTGTAAATTTTATCATAGTCAGCAGTATTCACTAACCACACAAAAGTAGGGATTACTCAACCCTTTCATACATATTTCATTGCGCAGCCGTAGTCCATGAATGACAGATTACACTATAATTATGACAAAAATCTTTCCCTAAAATTTAGTAAAACATTACTTTTGGGGGATATGTAATGTTACAACTGCCAGTGCTTCCTGCTAACAGTAACACATTTCACATCCCATTTTGTGCGATTCCTGTCTTGGGAAGTTTTCTGGTGTTCCAGTCTTACATCTATACATTTGTATCTTTATTTCGTGCCTATGAAAAATGTGTCCATTCACTTGAAAGAGATTGCAATGTTCATTACCAATAAAAGGCCAAAACTATTATGTAAACATCTGCCAAGTTTTGGGTTTCACTTTCAGACGCAAAGCATTTTGAAGCTAGCTCTAAGTAACTGAAGCATGTGTGTTTTGCAAGTGTTCCCTAACCTTTTGTGGCTAGCTTAGATTAATCATAAATACCATTACTGTAGAATAAATGCTACCTGTTCGTGTCTGTCATACTGTCAAAACAAAAAAAGAGAGAGAGAGAGAGAGAGGTGAGTCATTCGAAAATGATTTTCAAGGGACATACTCAAACCCACTAAGCAACTTTGTGTTGCCAATACAGTGGTTCCCCTCAAATAAGACCTTAAAAGTGCGGCGAAAAAAGGTCTTAGCTGAAGGGTGGTCTTATTAAGAGGACCAAAAATAGTATAGTTAAGAAGGTTTGGAAAATAAAAATTAGGTCTCATTAGAGGAAAAGTCTTAATAGAGAGTCTTATCAGAGGGGTACCACTGTAGGGTATCTTTAACAATTTCAATCCCTGGTCAGTATGTTTAAGCCATTTTCCATATTCATTCATGTTTTCCAAGACATCCATGCTGACTTAAGAAAAGGTTTTCCTTGTCAGAAAAATCACAATTTGCCGAGGTGGTCCAACGATGTCAACCGAGTTGTTCGAGTTGGAAAAAAAAGCTGAGGCCTGACCTACCGACCCAATTTTTAATTGGCCATGATACCATAACCACAACTATTTAAAAATATTTTAAAATAATCATTACGATTAAATAACTTACCAGATGAATCTGATTCTGATGTTGAGTTGGGTATGTACTCAGAATCAGCAGGGTCTGAACTGTTTTCTGTCTCCATCATGTGCATGACTTCAAACTCCAACTCCCAGGGTGGGTATGACTGGAAATTAAGACAAAATGCAAACATTCAAAGGACTGTTCAAACTATGTAGCCGTGAGTGGCTGCTGTCAGTCTGTTAAAGAGAAGCCAACAATATTTCTGTGAAAACAATCTTTTATGAGAGTCGAGTAAAGTTTTGCTACTTTCACTCCAGAAAAAGTTTGCCACGTTAACGAGAACATACAGCCCCCCCCCCCCCCCCCCCCCCCTCACACCCATCATGGATCAAGTGGAACTCTTTAAAGTCAAAGATAACCCAGACATACAATAAATTCATCTTGTGGGGCCCAGATGTCCCTGGCTATTCTAGGGGTGCTTAAGGGGCATAGCACACTAGCCTCAAGATCTCAAAATCACAGTGATTTTTTGCTGCAAGGTGCAGTTTGATGCACCACTGAGTGTGAAAGCTTTGCAGCGCAGCAGGATTTTTGATGTGTTCCTAGGTGATTTTTGCGTTGCTAGAGAATAGAACTGGCTCTAATTTTGATGCTCAAGATTGCAGAGATCGTGAAACTAGCCAATTAGAACAGAGGGAAGGACAGTAATTCTTGACTGAAGAAAGAAATGGCGGACCAGCTCGATAAAGAAGTAAAGCGTCTGATCATTCTTTATGAAGAGCAGGAAAACCTGTACAACTTCAGCCTCCCTGTGTACCATGATAGGGAGAAAGCAAAAGAATCCTGCTTGTACATCGTAGCAATGAAGGAAAAGGGCTGGGACAATAAGTGGGTCTTTTTCTTTTTTTTGTTTTTTGTTTTGTTGTGTCTGCAGTCATGCTTGTCGAATGCAAATAATTCATTCAAATAATTCATTTCATTGTCAGATGCTAATAATTCTTTCCATTCAAATAATTCGCCCGCTATTTCAGATACAAATTTTTTGCTTGTTATGGAACAAAAAGAAAGCTGATATTAATCCTAAATGTTTCCTTACACTGAAAAAAAATCAGTTCTTCTTCTTGTGTAGGAATCAAAAGTAATGCAATCCCAATGCATTAGGGTCTATTGTTTTTTGCCTTTATCATCGAATGAAGTCACTGTCATGACGTCGTTGTCCCAAAACCCCAATCTGGAAAACGTAATTGCTCTTTTACATAACAAGCAAAACAAGTTTGTGTGAAAGAGCAAAGCGACAAGAGCATGTGTGAGAACACCACTGTCATGCTACAACATGTGCTGTAACCAAGCCGTTGCTCTGAGAAACAACCGCTAGTGTGCAAAGGCCCTAACAGTCGTGCATGACTCCACTACACATTGGATGCATCATGTTAGGTTCTGGTGTCTCTGTCTATTCTCGGGGCACTTAACGGTCGTGCATGACTCGAAAACTTTACACATGCCTTACATGGTGCCCATGGCAGTTGACCAGTTTCTGATCAAATCTTTCATTATTATGCTAACCATCTTAAATATATATGTACATATATCTACTTGATATACACAACCGTAATCGTCACTTTGTATCCTTTTCCTTCTTCTTTCTTGTACCCTAGCTTGAAAACTCCAGGAATCATCCTAAAAGCTGAAACGCTTGAACACTATGGTACAATTACACCAGCTAGGGATCAGATCTTAAGCATGTGATCATTTTCCATTACCCCACCACATGGACAGCCACACTCGGGCTTTGGGGGAACTTTGAATCCAGTTACAACTTTAATTCCTTCAAACTTGATGCTTCTTATTAATTTCCTTCATTCAAAACTTTCTGTATTTCCAGTTCCAAATCTTCCGATTCTTGTCTATTAAGTTTTTAGCTGAACTTCCTCTCATACTCTACACGTAGTAAGATACCAATGTGACAGTTCTGATGAGGCTCTAATTTAAAATTTCACCTCCCTTTAACACTATAACTTCAAATCTTACCTTATCTTCCTTTCATATTATTCATTTTTTTTTTTTTTTTAAATTAAATCCCAAGCAGCTTTACTTCTTCTTTGAACCCCTGTTACACATAAATAATAATGCTGGTAAATGGCAGGTGGACATTACTGGTCTAGTTGCAAAGCGAGACGACTGCAGGCGGAAATCTAAACAAATCTTAAATAAATGTTAGTGAACCGCCCAGAGAACGTGGACAAACGGGCCACAAGACGAAACACAATAATTGATTACAGAAAAAAAAAAAATCACAATAACAACCATCCTGGATAAAATGTTATTTTGAATAAAAGCCTGGTCTCCATAACCACCCTAAATCATGCAGTCTCCCTATCGATAAAAAAGGCTTTTCCTTTGAAATGCTCCTAGACAGTCAATTCTCACATGGATCTGACACGTTTTACTCCTCCCGACACCAAAGATTGAACTTTTTACAGGGGTTGTGTTCACGATAGCCCAGTGGTATAGCAGGAAAAGGGCAAAACAATAAGGCGACCGGAAACAGGACGCCTTAACAACCAAGTTCTTAATTTTTGGGTGATAGGGGGACAAAAAGTTCCCCTATTGACGATTTGTACACACACACACACACACACACACACCCACACACACACACATATATATATATATATATGTATGTGTGTGTGTATGTATGTGTGTGTGTATATATATAGAGAGAGAGAGAGAGAGAGAGAATAGTGATAAGAATCAACGTTATTTTAAAAGAAGTGCTCAACCACAGTGGGAGCGACATTTGTCACATTAAAAGCAAGCTAAAAACAAGCTTAAAACATCAACAGGTCTGTTTCTTGCATGTGCAGTCATCAGGATCATATATATATATATATATATATATGTCATCAGCACTGAAGAGGTTAAAATAGGTTTTCTAAAACAGGCAAAAACTGCTTAAACATCTTCCTTCCAAGAAATCTTAGATCAGATGAAAAACGTTTTATCATTTCATGGAATAATTAAATCACATGAGGTGGAACATCTCTGAACAAGGTTTTCATGAAGTCTGCTGTGAAGTGTTTATGTCCGACTTCATGACATCATGGAAGTCCTAACACTCTGCAAGAACTAGCTTTATTTCGAGCGGTTCATCACATGGAATGCCTCAGAGCTTCTTCATCTTTCAAAAGACTAGTGGGTGTAACAGGAGTGACCCCTAAGTAAGTGGAATAAAACTGTTTCTTCTTTATAAGGCTGCAAAGGAAAGGACATAGAAGAGAAAGAGAAGAAAAATCTAAATTCATGGAGACAGTAGTTTGACAAACCTGTTCATCAGCTGCTGGTCTACCCCTGACTTCACTTGTGAATGTGAAGGATTCAGGTCTGTCTGTATCACATGGCACTGTCATCATGACGTCTGTTGCTGCCTCAGTCTGTGTGTCACTGCAGGTGGTCGCTCTGCTTGGTTCAGTCTTGAGGACGTCACAGCTGAAGTCAGATGCAACTGGTTCAGTCTCCATTTCATCACTGATGATGTCTGATGCAACTGGTTCAGTCTTCATTTCATCACTGATGATGTCTGATGCAACTGGTTCAGTCTTCACGTCATCAATGATGATGTCTGATGCAACTGGTTCAGTCTTCATGATGTCACTGATGATGTTTGATGCAACTGTTTCAGTCTTCATGATGTCTGATGCAACTGGTTCTGTCTTCATTTCACCACTGATGATGTCTGATGCAACTGGTTCGGTCTTCATTTCATCAATGATGATGTCTGATGCAACTGGTTCGGTCTTCATTTCATCAATGATGATGTCTGATGCAACTGGTTCAGTCTCCATGATGTCACTGATGATGTCTGATGCAACTGGCTCAGTCTTCATGATGTCACTGATGATGTCTGATGCAACTGGTTCAGTCTTCATGATGTCACTGATGATGTCTGATGCAACCGGTTCAGTCTTCATGCCACTGATGATGTCTGATGCAACTGGTTCAGTCTTCATGATGTCTGATGCAACTGGTTCAGTCTTCATGATGTCACTACATATGCATTCTGCAGCAGACAAAGTCATGTTGCTTGTTAGTAATCATGAAGAAAATACATACAGAAATAAACACTCCTTTTCTTTAACATCAACTAAATGTGCCTGCTTTCTAGAGTCAGCTAAGCAACAAATTTCAAACGAAAGCCACAACAATCAACACTATTTCAGTGCAACATGAAACAATCATAGGCTAATATTTATTCATACTGATAGACTTAAAAAAAGCAAGAAAAGAAATGAAGAAAAGCAGCAAAACAGACTTTCTGTATCATACATATTTTTTGTGCTTAGTCTTCATTTCGTGAGCGCTTTTCTCATACCCTTTTCAAGTTTCTTGTAGTATTCATACTCAGACATTGTTAAGTGAACATTAAAAGGCAGTCTGTATGTTATCAGTGTACTTCAAAATCTAATGGCATGTGTTTTGGTGTGTTTTGATGCTTTGGAATGCATCTGAGCTAGATATTAAAAGGAAAAAAATGCATGTGCACACACACACACACACACATGCACACACACACAAACCAAACACACACATCTTTTTCCAAACCCATCATCAATAACTCTGCCAGGAGAACTTTTTTGGGAATCATGCGAGTCCCAAGCCCGGATAAAGGAGGAGGGTTCGGCATAGGGCCAGCTACCCTACCCCGTAAAACCAACCACAGCTACAAAAACGCCAACCAAGAATAAAATCGACACCTCAGCCCTGGGAAGGGATGGGTCTTCGACAAGAAGATGTATGACGCCATGTGGTGAAAGCCTGAAATCTCGGGAGGCCACAAGGCCGACCGCCTTTCTTTCAACCAGGGCAGCCAACATCGGAACATGGAACGTCAGGACCATGTATGAGACAGGGAAGACATTCTAAGTAGCGTCAGAGATGAAGAACTACAACCTAACCCTGCCTGGAGTAAGTGAGCAGACTTCAGGAACATAGGGATGACTTGGAACCAGCTGGAGAAAAGAGCCCAGGACAGATGCCTGGAGGTCCTTGGTTGGCGGCCTGTACCCCAGGAGGAGTAATAGGCGATGATGACGATAAAAAGGAGTCATGACAGGGACCTCCATCACAAAGAAAAGCGAGGAAGTATCTGACACCCCCAACCCCTCTGCCCTTTCACAGCTCCCTAGCCTCCCAACCTCTGCACACTGTCTCCCCCAAGACTTCTGTCCCTGCACTCACTGGACAGGAAGGGCAGGAGTGGCAGGGGTGGGGGTGGCTGGCAACATGAGAAGTATGGTCAAGACACAAGAACACTGGCACCGTTGATAATGTATGGGAAGCATCAGCCAATGCTGTTTAATGCACATCTGAAGCATGGCAGCCTGTTGTCTTGATGTACACTCCTAGGCATTGAGTTACGATGTAAGCTTACATTCTCTCCTGCGGTGACCTCAATGTGAAATATAGCGATCCCTCTGGCACCGAGTCCTTGGACACATTTTGGGGGGGGGGGGGGTCTAACCTTCAGAGTCAGCTGAGTGGCGTCACACCTATGCTGCTCATTCCTGTGCCGCACTCACAGCCGCTCCCTGACCTGTCCTGGCACTGCCCTGACACTGAGGAAATCCACAGGGGGGCAGTCAACGTCAAGTCACCACGAGGCAACCTGTCACAGCAGACACAGCACCGCTGCCGTGTCAATTCAGTAGTGTCTGCTCTGATCCGACAAAGGCAGGACTCCACCTACTGAGACCCCTGTTGACAACAACTATTGCTGGCCCTCCAGAGGGCGCCATCATCTCTGTCCAATGACAGTCCCTATGCACATGCCAGTGTCAACAATCTCGACATAAATTCACCACAGGCATCGACGTGAAGAGAAAAATGAAGGAGGGGTCACACATGACAGCATGGCATAAAGGGCCACAAGTTAAAAGACCTCAAATAAAAAAAGAAATACTGACTGGTGAGAAAGAGGATAATAAAGATAACAGCTAATAGAACCACCAAATTCTGAAGACAAAACAGATACCCAACACACAATGGCGGCAAACTAGTGACCGACTGTTTGAGTGTACAAATATGCATACAAGATTTCATGACATCACTGTTGTCTGCTGACATACCAAAAATTTACCAGTGCTCTGCTGACTCCATTGCCACTTTTTTCTTCTCCACTGACTTTTTTTCCCCTCTGAAATGTTCTTTTTTTCACGGTTTTCAATTTTCACATTTCACTGAAATTTGCCAAATTGCAAAGTATGAGCTCTGTAAAGTAGCGTTTTCACAAGAGACTGGGAAAGACTGCAACCGTATTGAAAGCAAGGTAAAAATATGACTGAAAATGCAAAAGGTGTGAGGTAATGCTTATTTAATATGTTTCATACTTGGTTTGAAACAGATGTAAATTTTCAACTAAAATCTTTTCTTCAGATGGCACAAACAACAGACACAGCAAATGCACAAAACTGCGATCTGTGGATTATCATGTTATTAGTATGTTTTGCATCTTAGTGAAATGCCTGTAGTTTGTGTTAGTCTTAACATATCCATATTGAAGTTCACACAGAATGTTCCACACATTTTTCTCCATTATGGACAAGATCTAAGGACTTGTTTTACAAACACAGTGTACGCACCATGGTACACTGGCATCAAAATATGGCTGTTCAGAGTCAATAAGATTAGCATTATAAGATTTCTAGCTGCAGCAAAAAAAAAAAGAAAAACAAAAAAAAAAAAAAAGAAAAACAAAAACAAAACAAAACAAAACAAAAGAAAGAAAAGGAAATCAGTTGAGAAAAAAAAAAAAAAGGAAATCAGCTGAAATGAGGACGAATGACTGAAATTTGCAAGTTTCCAAACTGGCCATTTTTTTTTGTGAGTGGCTAACACAGAAACAATTGCACTTCCATCTTACATTTGTAGCAAAGGACGCCATAATACAGCTATTTCCGGCTTTCACCAATGTACAGAGGAACACACTAAAAGGAACATCATTGAAAAGTTTACCTTGCCCTATTTTTCCCTTGACATAACAGTGCAAAGTTGTTTCTTTTCATCCATTTTGTGGCCGACACTGATGCTGTACTGAACAGTACTACAGATTGCTGAAAGGGCAGATCCTATTAGCTGACTGTTTCACCCTCCTCCTGATAGTGTTCACACAATCATCTGAGCGACAGCACCCACCAAACCCGCAAACAATGTCTCAAACAGGAGGAAACCTTGGCGACACAGACCCAACAAGGATTCGACTATCAATCCAAACCTCAAACACATTATTATTATCATTATGAATACTTAAACAGCGCCTATCCTTGGCTAAGGAGCAAACCAGGGTTCCTTCAGACCCCTAAGAACAAAATTCAAGGCGTTTTCAAGAGATTAATTTTTTAATTCAAGGCTACACAACACCTGTGTAAATGGATACACCCCTCACCCGTTTTCTGCCCTTTGTCGACTTGGATCAGCTGTTACTTTACACAGCAGAAAGCAGAAGTACTATTAGTACTAACTGGAAAGTCATTTTGCACAAAAGAACTGCTGAAAGTCTGGAAAGTCAAATGTGCACATGTATATCAAGCTGTTTAAGCTTCAGTTCTTTGTTTAGACTTTCATCAAACAATAGCACGTAGTTTGATTCTTCTTGTGTGTGTGTTTTTTTTAAAACAATGAACGAAAATGAGATGCAATGCTAAATGTCATCAGATACCCCAGATTTTCCCTCACCACACTGAAATCCTTTGGCGATTTGACTGTCTGGAAACAGTTTGAAAAAGCTGAGAATTCTGTTCACAAGAGTTGAAGCTTTGGTGTGAGTTTACAGTGTGCAGAGTCCAAAGAATTTCAGACTTCAGCACGTCTGTCTTTGAGCAAAACGAGTCCATTGTCGCTGAAGAGCTCATACTGGATTCACGCACGGACACATCAGGATTTAACGGTGACACAACATTCGTGTTTGATGCTGCTACTGCCATATTATTTGTATGAAAGTGCGAGATGGGCATCGCTAACAAAGATTTGCTTGACGAAAACAGAGCCATGTGCTTTTTTCCTTTTCCTGTGGCTAACCAGGGCACTCTCGCCCATTGCTCGCACATCGAAACTTTTTTTTTTGCAGACAGTGCAGTAGCAGGCATATTTGCATGCTTGGTCTTCTCTCGCCCAGACAGAAAAGTCAGGTTTATCCAACCACAGACAGTTGAAAGCAAAACCCGCCCCCCCTCCTCCCCCCCCAAGCAGGAAGCGCACATGTGTAGAGCTGAAAAATGACCAAAGTTACAAATCATCTCCCTTCGCTAAATAGCAGATGATCATCAGGATCACGACTATGTTGTAAAAATTTGTTCTAAAATAATTTTTCATCAACCTGAACACATAAAAATCAAACTGACATTTCTTTTGGCCACTTTTCCATTTTTTTGAGCTGATGGCTTGATTTTCAAAGGTTTTCAAGGAGGTTTGGTCAACAGAACCACATTTTATTGATCTTTAAGGCCTTGAAATTGGCTGTCATAATTCAAGAAGTTTCAAGGAGCATACGAACCCTGTGTGTGTGTGTGTGTGTGTGTGTGTGTGTGCGTGTGTGTGTGTGTGTGTGTGTGTGTGTGGGCGCGTGTGCATGTGTGTACATGCGGGTTTGAGAGGTAGGTAAATTCCAGCACATTTCATTACTGTGTCAGTTTTCTATGTAAAACTACATAAAACATTAACCCGTTCACTGCTTGAAAATGTTACAAACAAAGGCTTTCCCAGTGCCAGGGAAATCTAATGATTTGGGGGTAATAATTAACAAAAAATTCTAGCTCAGAAACTACAAAAGATATAACAATGAAATATATATGATTTTTGAAGGAAATTGAATGAAGACTTTGAATCTGGACTTCTTTTGTTTTAATTTTGAAAATATAAAAATATTTAGGCATTTAGGTTTGGATAGATTTTTTTGCACGATCAAAAACATATGTATTTACCACTACAGCTTCACATCCCAAAAAGAACACAAAGCAAAAAAGTTGAAAATAAAGTTTGTATTGTCACACTACACATGTAAATGAAAGTAAAACAGTTTAGAAGTCTATCAAGACGCTCACACTCTATGCAGACAGGTCAGTCCACGACCACGCCCCCTTGCTGGACTTCAACCCTCTCTTTCACTCCTCCTCTTCTCCTACCTTTCCCTCTGCCCCGTGTCACGCCGCGAGCAGGCCACGCTCCCCTCTCGCGCTGACTATCACATCACTGGCCACTGGCACGCAGTGCAGAGTACACACTAGGCGAGCTCGTTCGACGCTGGCAAACCAGTCAGTTGAACACACACTGAGGTCACACAGCCCGACACAATAACTGACGAATACGGTCGGCAATTCCATCACAATCATCATCTCACCTTCATGCTCGAGTAAGTCGTTGAATAAAAGATTATTGTCTTTGTCAAAAATGATTAGCAGAGCCTGCTCAGCTGTGTCAATACGTTGGTCGCTACGTTGTCGAAGGTTGCGCCGCCATCTTTGCAAGCGAGACGAAGTGCTGGCTGGTCATCCAGTCAGTGATGAGAATAAATGGGCTTTCCCCTCACGTGTGGTCATTTGCATATTATTTTAATACTACAGACATATAAGGCTTACTACGCACACTCTATTTAAGTCCATTAATAGAAATAGTAACGAATGAAAATTCAAGAAAAATGCATGACGTCAGTGGACGGCCCATAGGCACTGGGAAAGCATTTTTACTTCGGTGTCAGCTGACGGCTTATTGGCACTCTTCGGGTTAAACGGCACAGGGTGGACCACAATTTGAAAAATAGTGTGCGATTGTGGTCAACCAAAAATTCAACTGGTACATCACACAGAAACAGTAGTTTTAGTCCTTGTATCTGTAAAAATGAACAATTCTTTCCGAGACCAAAATTACTGAATACTTCTGTTAAATAATTACTGAAATTATGTCCATAGGTCATGTATAATGTAATGGTGAATATCAAAAGTCCCAATTCCAACATGAAATAAGGCTAACATAGAGAGATTAACCTTTTAACTGTATGTATAAGGCAACGCCAGGCTGAATTTTGGAAGTCCGCCCCTTAGGCATATGATAAAGCTGACATAGCCAGATTAACCATTTAACTATCTATGGAGTATGTATGTGGTAGTGTTAAATTGGATCTTCAGTCCTCAGCTTCACACAGGATAAAACTATAGCAGCTACATCAATTCTTTCCCTGTCTTTGGAGCATATAGAAAATAATTCTAGTCTGAATTAGATTAATCGATCAACCGTCTATGGAAATGTCAAAGGTAATGCTAAGCTAAATTTTGACAATCTCAAACTTCAGCATATGATAAAGCTAATATAGCTGGATCAACCCTTTACCTATGGGATCAGTCACACAACATCCTGTCAGGAAATTACTAAAACCTGTGTGACAAACGGAGAATATACCTCTGCAACAAATCCTACCCAACTTCTCACCTTTGGGAGGATTGTGAGGACCTGAAGGCTGAGCGAAGGGGTCACCAGCAGGGGTCATCTGCCCGGGCAAGGGTGGGGGTGCTGGTGGTGGGGGCATGGCCTCATTGTCGTGCATCAGCTGGGCTTCCTGCCTTCGCTTGAACTCCTGCGTCACCTGCTGCTGGCACAGTGCCTTACACCCATCACCTCATGTAGTCTACACATGCTTCCTACCACTTATGTTTCTTAGCCCTCTACCTACCGCGTCGACCGAGATCGAACACGAGATTCCCACTTTCTGAATACCGGATCTACCGAGATCGACTGCTGAATACTTGGTCAGCGACTTTCACTTTCACTATCACATATCCCAGAATGCAATCGCGACAGAAGAGTCTTCCAGTAGGACTGTTTCTGAATGCCATTTTGTTTTTTGTTGCAAGAGTTTTGGTGGAGTAGTTTTGCTGCAGTGAATCTTCAAAGTTCGGCTTTTTTCATGAAGATTTTCTGGGAAAATGGCGGATCAAGTAACTATGAATCCATTTTCTGATGCGATAGTGATGAAGAAAGTGTATTTGAGAGCTACACTCTTGAACAAGTTTTGAAGCGAGACGATTCGGACGTCGATGGTGACCTAGTTATAGATAGAGATCAACTGCAGACTGATTTTGAGTCCGCAATCGATCATGATTTGGGCGATGATAATGATGATGTTGAATTGCCCATTGCTGCTGGGCCCAGCCCCCCATAAAAAGAAAATTAAAGAACAAAAGTTGCTAGAGATTCTTTAACTGTTGACTGGAGTGGTAGGCTACAAGAAGTGAATCCCCAAAAAACTTTCCCTTGTTTTGACAGCCAGGAAATCAGGTCAGATGATGACAAAAGGTCAGTCAGTGGGTGTGGCCCGCGATTTGTCTGTGGGAGCGTCGTCTTAAGTCGTTTGATTTCAGAGGCGTTTTGGCAGATTCTGAGCAAGAAATAAATTTCTTTGCTGCCACAAAAGCCAGCAGAAAATGATGAAGATAAACTTTGGCCTAAATTAAAAACTGCCTCGTTTGTCAAAAAACAAAGAGGAGACGGACAAGAGGTACATCATCACGACAGTGTGTGTGTGTGTGTAGGGGGGGGGGGGGGGGGGGGGGGGGGGTCGACTGCGCAGTGCACTTGTGCAAGGGCACATTTTCGCTGAATTCCATCACAATTTAAAGCCCAGTATTCAGCAATCTGTTCTTACTATTTTTTTTCCCCTCAGTAGGAAGACAAATCCTCCTGTATGTGATGCCTTCACTTTAACAATGTTGTTGAAATTTGGTGTCCCCACCCCCCCACTTCACAACAAAAGTTAATTACTTAGTGTGCTGAGCATAATAGAATGACTTTATTTTGTTCCTGAAGGTTTCAGTACTTTGTTTAGACTTGGAAAATCACCACGTGCTCCTAATCCATGACATCCTGTGGGTTCAGTGAATTTAGGGAAAATTGTTTCAGCGCTGAGAACACTGGAGTAGAGTTAGTCTGTTCGAGTTTTTTTTTTTCCTCGTGTACCAGTCCACTACATATGGGGAAAAAAATGGCCGTTTTGGATGGTGTGATCTCTTTGAAATGTTTTCATTAATTTTATGGAATAGATGAGCAAAAAGGGAATTTCTTTTATTGAGGTTTCTTTATGGCGAGTGTGTATGTGTTGCAGAGTTACCTCACTTGGCATGGTATTCTCATAGTCATGTAGCATGGTTTCAGTGTCAGTTTCATCAAGGAGGTGTCACTACGTGCGGACTAGTCCATGTACGTTACACCACATCCGCAAAGTTTTGAGACCACACTACGCATGATTTTAAGCTGATGGATAAATGAATTAACAACTAAGATGAGAGAATTGAAGAAGAGGGTCTCGTGGCTACAACTTAGCTGATGTCTGACCTGCACATTAGCCCAACGCGCTGGTCAGACCTTGAGTGCCTACCTAACTTTGGTTGTCTTTTTTTTTTTGCGGTAGGTAGAGGGTTAACTCACTTAGCAATGCCAGTTTTCTCCCTTGATTCCCTCCACAGATGGCCCACTTGTGTGGCTCAGTTAAAATAAAAAAGATTAAAAAAAAGAAAAAGTATATTTATATTTACATACATTCATATACATCACCCTAAAAAAAGGATACCCAAAAGTCACAACAAAAAAAAATTCAAATCTAATTAGTAAAACAATGAGTTTGTTGTGCAGCAAATAATTAACTTCCCAACATCATTTTTAAACAGCTGTGTAGGATCACCTTGTGTAGTCTGTAAATGCTTCTTACGATTAATTTTTAACTCACTTAGCACTGCCAGTTTTCTCCCTCGATTTCCCCCAGACAGCCCATTTTTGTGACTTCATAAAAAAAAATATATATTATACCTCTCTATCTATCTATATATATGTATATACAGAAAAGAGAGAGAGAGAGAGAGAGAGAGAGAGAGAGAGAGAGAGCCGAGAGAGAGAGAGAGATCACTCTAAAAAAAAAAATATAAAAGTCACAAAATGAGATTTTCTAAACTGATTAGCAAAACAATGGGTTCGTTGGGGAGTAAATATTTAACGTCTCATCATTATTTTCTAAACAGGCCTGTTTAAGACACCATTTGTTCTGGTCTATGGTTGAAACACACTGAACACACCAGTCAGACACCTAACAGAGACTTCTACTGCTCACAAGTTCAGCAACGCACACTACATTAATCGGTCCCACCCGACAGGAGACAAGTCAGTGAAAATACCAATAGCATATAACATCATTTATGTTCTTCATTGCTTTCCACTAGTCATATATTACGTTAACAGATATTGGTATGCAACATTTTAATCTATTACCACTGAAAAGCGAAAGTAATGAATATTCTCACCTTCTGGGCACTTTGGACACGATGGCTGGTCCGGTTTTTTCTTGCTTTTGACTGAGGATAAAAACAGAAACCAACTGAAGTTTGTGCTTTGATTTTCTTTTACAAGGCATGGGGGGATGAAAAGTATTCATGCATGCATGCATGTGCATGTGCATGCACGTGTGTGTGTGTGTGTGAGTGTGTAAGTATGCATGAGCTAACATATGTGATATGCACATGCATCTGCATGTGAACATGCATGCATCCATCCTTTCTATATCTAATATTTTCTATCATACTAAAAAACCTATAACCTACAGCAAAAAAAGACTGAAAGAAAGGAATATGTTCCATTCAGTTGCTCTGGCCAATGGAAATGAGATGACTTATCAACAGAAAACATCCATCTCCTGTTTCTTGTCTTCCCCTTCCTAAAGTGAAATAAAAATGAAAAAAAAAAAAAAAACGGCCTTAAAAAATCCTAGCATTCCATGACCTTCTTCCCTCTCCCATTCCCAATAGCACACACATACAAAACACACACACACACACACACACACACACACACACACATACACACACACACACACACACACATACACACACATACACACACACACACGCACACACACACACGCACACACACCATTCTGAATGTGTTCAGAAATTTTCACTTTCTTTTGACAGTCTTACCATATACGGAGCTTTCTCCTCAGGCTTTAATTTCCGCCACAACCTGGCAATCTGTTTGGATCGTTCTGCCCACTCTGCAAACATGAACCAACAACAACTGTGCAGGACATGAAGCAATGGAGCACAAGTACATCTAGAACAAGACAGTGATGAAAATGAGACTAGATTCTGAAAGTTTCCAAGATGGTAGGAGAACATTTGGCCAAACCCAAACACAGCCATCACCCTGGCTCAGAGCACTCTATCAGAAAGCAACAGTCATGGCTCATCGCACTCCAAGAGTTGACTTATCCCACAAATGATTCAACTGAAGACTATCCCTTCTCCATGTTGTAAATCAAAGAGAAATATGTAACAAACCACAGTCAAAAATGAGAATGGGTAAAACTGAATAAGAACATCATTTGAACGCATCAGGTGAATTACTTATAACTTAATTCATGAAATAAAACAAATGCATCAAAACAACAACAAAATCTGGAACGACCATTTCAACACAGGAGAAAGCTAAGCTGAGTGTGAGTATCACTCGTACCTGGATACTCTTTCTTGATATTGGGAAAATTCAAGTTGACGTAAAGCACAGCGGAGATGGTAGCGTTGGCCCCCAGGGCTTCATCCGTCTCCCATGGCACAATGAAGCGGGTGGGCGCTGCCCTTCCTGTCCAGGGGGACATCGTCCGGGACATCCTTGCCACTCTGGGACCTGCGGGACCTCCTGACCCTCCAGGACCCATATCAGGGCTGATCTGATCGCTGAAATCACAACACCCAGACACAAGAAGGTGAAGAAGTGGAAGAGGGAGTACGCACATGAACAATGCGTTTTCTTGATAAGGTAATCTGCTTGTTATCCCATTTCTAAGTCATTCGCCAAAATAACTCAACTCTGTGGGCCAGACTGCCTTAGAAAAATGCTAAAAAAAAAAGAAGTAATAATAGAAAAATTCAAACATTGTGACTATGCACATTTGACATTTAGAATTACTCAAGGGAAATAAACATGAAAACATAGTTCCAACTGAAAATACTCTGACCTGTCATCGGATTTAGACCATACTTGCTATTATGACGTATCTTGTAAATCTGCTGGCGTGGTGACCATCTTGTTACAAGTTAACTGATGGGGCATTTCTCCGCTAGCACTATTTCTTATCAAGTAAAATAATGTCAAAGACACCTGGAAAATGGAGAGAGCCATACCATGTCATACTGTTTATTGTTTCCAGATTGGAAAAAAAAAAAAAACCCCACTTCCGCAAGACTCTAGTGTGACTTTCTTCGCCATGTTCTGTCAATCTAGGAGAAGAAATGAACTGCCGAGATTACAATTAAATTAAGAACACACACACACACACACACACACACACACACGCACACACACACACACACACACATAAACACATACACAGAGATCCCTCCTAGATCCTACTACTCTGTTCTGTATTGTTTTGCTGCTGAGTTTATAGCTCAACTTCATATGCGTGCACGTGTGCGCACGCACACACACACATACACAATGTATAAAATTACCCCTCCCATATCCCAAATTGTTTACCATTCTACTGCTGCGTTAACAGCCCAACATAGTGCTCGCATGCACATGCGCACGCATGCACACACCCTCAAAGGCACACAAACCAAGACAGGGACACACAGACACAAAAATCTCTCCCAGATCTTGCACATCTGCCTACTGTTCAAATGAAAAGCTTACAATTCTAATGTGCACGCACACACACACACACACACACACACACACACACACACACACAAACTCCCTCCTTTTACTGAGCTGTTCACCTTCTGGACGGAAACATGGGTGGGATGCTGAACATGGGGACTGGAGGCTGGGGTGAGAGGTTCCCATGGGAGGGGTCTGGCATACCCTGCGGTATTTGGAAAAGGGCCACGCCTTGTTGCTCTCCTCCTGCTGGAGAAGGAAAGCATGACAGTCTTTTCAGAAGGGGTGAATGCTGTCAATGCGAATATAACTGTGACAGATACACATTCATCCATACTTACCGACAAGCAACGCACAATGTGAATAATTATGATTGTGACGGATACACATTCATCCATACTTGCAGACAAGCAATGTACAATGTGAATAATTATAATTGTGACGGATACCGCTTCATCCATAGTTGCCGACAAGCAATGTACAATGTGAATAATCATAACTGCGACGGATACACATTCATCCATACTTGCCGACCAGTAACGCACAATGTGAATATAATTGTAACAGATACACATTCATCCATACTTGCCTACAAGCAACACACAACATGAATAACTGCAACAGATGCACATTCATCCATACTTGCCGACCAGCAATGCACAATGTGAATATAACTGCAACAGATACACATTCATCCATACTTGATAAGCAAGGCACAGCAGTTAACAAAAGTGTAAAAACTGAATGCAACAAAGTGAATAAACAACCAATGGACAAATTTTCACATACCACACTAATGTGTCCAGTCAATATTGTTCGCTCAATTTCCTTACTTCCTTCCTTCTTTCCATTCCTCATGCAGAGTGCATGCTATAAGTAACGTGTCACCCATACCAACAGCCAAACTGGCCTTCTGTTCTGAAAGCTGGAGATGGGATTTTATTCATGTGCAAGATGTTATTCATTCGTTCACACATGGATACACGGTTTATAGTCTCATTTGAAGGACTGTATAGTGTATGGGAAATGGAGTCAGAACTAATGTTAACTCTGAGGGGACAATCCCCCTGTACCGAAACGGCCTGGCGGAGATCCGAACCTGCAACCGCAGGATCACCAACATTACGAGTCCGGCGCTCTACCACTGAACTATTTCCGCCCCCGTAGAAGTGAAGATACCTGAGACTGGATTTTCACCTTTTTGTGATCAATATTCCTCAGTCGAAACACAAAGGGGTTAAGTGAAAATGGTGTGGGCAACTTGGTCAGCTGAACCTTACGTAAGAAGATGCAAAACTGCCTTCCTCGAATCCAGTATCAGATCTTGCATCAAGATGTCGTTCTTGTCATGTAGTGACTCTTCCATCAACTGAGTGTTCTGAAACTGCAAAATTGATGTAACATATTATCACATTCAAATCTTCCTTTCAGTCTTAAGGAAAGAGAAAGTGGCACTGACCTGGACATTGCTCTGGTTCTTCAGCGACATCGATTTCAATCTTCACCTCTGTCATTGCCAGCTGATCACAGGAAGCCATGGATGTGGTCACAAGGTCTGAATGCACACACACACACACACATAAAAGAATATACACTCTTATGTGTATCTTTCACAACAAAAGCCCCTCATTCTTGTCACCTCCATATGTTTGGAAGTACTCACCTCCATTTACATGTCTATGATTTTCTTTAGGAGTTATCAATTTTTGCCTGAGAGCCATAAATGATAAACAGTGGTTATATGTTGTACTTGTACCAGTGTTTCAACAAGTAAATACTGAGAATATTCTCACTTCTGATCAAAGGCATTCAGCTGCAGCTCAGTCATGACATCGAATGTACCCCTGACAACTGAAACCGACCGTACACTCAGAACATCACCTTTGTGTGTTTTAAAATACCATGAATTCCAAAATGAATGAAAAAGGATATGTTCTGGTGGTTATAAGAAATCTGATAGCCCTATTGCTGAGGTAGGAAAAGATCAGTGATTTTACTCTGATTTTCTTGGTGAACATGGTAATGTATAAATACATATAAATATATCGTTGTGTGGGAAGGGGGGGAGGAGGGTACTACAATTTATGCATTTGGATACCTGTGTTTATCTATCTAACTAATAACAGCAACATTTTCGTTTGAGAGGTTGGGGTTGGCAGAGAGGATGGGAAAGGGCGGTGGTACTTATGGATGTGGTCAGCATGTGACTGCAGGATATATATCTGTAGTTCTAATTTATCTGTAGTTTGATGTGTGTTCTTGTTTTATAAATGCCCCCGCATTCAAATAATTGTGTATTCAATGTTCTTAATCCTTGTGCCCTAATGGACACTATGCCTTCTGTAGTGATGCACGCATTCTGTGCACAAAGGTGAGCTCAGTAGAACTGCACCTCATGTGAGAAGTGTTCACTGATGGTACAGAACAGCCGAAGATGGTAATGATGGCGAGGGCGGCTTTGACAGAACTTCTAGGCCTGGAGACTGACACCGACACAGTGGCTACCGACTTGACTGGTATTTCTTCTTCTTCTTCTTCCTTTGAGTGTCCACCTTCATTGTGTTGAAGATTCTGACACTTTTGTGTGTATGACCGTTTTTTATCCCGCCATTAAGGCAGCCATACTCCAACTTCGGGGAAGGTGCATGCTAAGTGTAACGTGTCATCCATACCAATGGCCAAACTGACCTTCTCTTTCGAAAGTTGGTGATGGGATTTTACATGATGTGCAAGATGCTGTGCATGCGTTCACACACGGAACCTCGGTTTAGAGTCTCATTTGAAGGACTGTATGGGGAATGGAGTCAGAACCAATGTTAACTCTGGGGGAAAAATCCCCCTGTACCGAAATTCGAACCCGCAACCTCAGGATCACGAGTCCGGTGCTCCACCAACTGAGCTATTCTGGTCCCCTATATTTGGTGCAGTTGAAGGGCTTGGAAAGAATCCTGATAAAACCCCCAAGCCAGTGTCTGGATTGATTTTTTAAGGTAGTGTGCGAATGTGCAAGTGCTCAATTATAAACGAACTTCTCAAAGTGTTGGAAAAACACTTTACTTCTATTCATGTGAGCGCAAATAACGAGACTGACACAAATGAGACTTCTACACTAGCCTTAGTCTAAGCCAAGGACATTGCCTACCTTTGCCATACAACGTTCCTTCTGATTCTTCTTTACCGGTTTCTCAGCCTATGGCTGGTCATTCTGCTAAAAAAAAAACAACAAACTTAATCTCAGGCTCTGACCACCTATCTTGCGACAAGTTTTCATGCTAGGACACAGAAGAAGAAACGCTATTACGGATACTTCACTGAAATTACCTGTTTTCTCAAGAATCCAACGATAGGCGATATTTCAAAGCAGATACAATCAACTTAATTCGGCACTTGCTCTTCGCTGCCAAGTTTCTCACGAGCATGGGAAAAGGACCGGAAGGGGAAACCGGAAGTGATTTATTACAATGAGCTTCAGTTTCAGTTTCATCAAGAAGTTAGTTAACAGTAAAATCCGGAAGAAGAAAAAAAACAACAGAAACTTACATTGTCGCCTTCCCGAGCGCTCTTTTTAATTTTCGCTCGTAACTCTTACCGGAAGAGATTAAACCAAGGGAAACAACTAGGCTGGAAACTGGCCAACTAGAATTCCAGTCTACAGTCAGTTTCAGTTTCATCAAGGGGGCATCACTGCGTGCGGACTAGTCCATATATTCGCTACACCACATCCGCTAAGTTTTGAGACCACACTATGCATGATTCGAGGCTGATGGATAAACGAATTAACAACATAGATGAGACAATTGAAGAAGAGGGTCTCGTGGCTACGACACAGCGGATGTCTGACCTACGCATTAGCCCAACGCGCTGGTCAGACCTTGAGTGCCTACCTACCATTTTTTTTGTTTGCTTTTGTGTGTGTGTGTGTGTGTGTGTGGGCATGGGTCCATGTGTGGGCGCATGTGTGTGCGTGTATGTGTGTGTGCGCGCAGGCATGTGTGCGCGTTTGTGTGTGGGTGTGTGCAGAAGTGCGTGTGCATGTGTGTGTGTGTGTGTGTTTGTGTGTGTGTGTAATTTGTGGGTTAGTGTGAGCGGACGTATCAGCATATAGGCTATATGTGTACATATCTGTGTGCATGTGTGTATCTTTGTATGTGGGCGTGTGCGCATGTGCGTGCGTGTGCGCATTTGTGCGCTTATGTGTGTGCGTGCGTGTGTCGGTGTGGACGTGCACATGCACACATGTGTATATGTGTGTGGGGAAGAGCGAGCGAACGTACGCGCACACGTTCGTATGTGTGTGTCTGTGTGTGAGTGCGCGCGCGTGTGTATGTGTGTGTGTTGTGACTGCGTGCGTGAATGTTCAGAAGATGACTTAGGAACAAGAACAAGACCATCAAATACTGCATATAAGTGCACGTGCACACACAAACATACACATAACAATAAGAACAACTCTTCCCCCTCAAATACATCCCACGCACACACACACACACACGCGCGCGCGCGCGCGCGCGCGCACACAGACACATGCACAGACACACTCTCTCTCTCTCTCTCTCTCACACACACACACACACACACACAAACACCAACGCTTCCGCACACATGTCTGTGGACGCTCTAATGAGCAAGGGACACAACTGTTTGCTACCTAATTATACAGGTGATAGACCACAGTTGCAAATTAGGTACAATATCATTCGGTCTCTGGACTGGTTCTGGCACAGCTTTAGCCCACTAACTAACCATTACTTCATTTTTTTTCTCCTGATTTTTTTTTTCTTTCTTCATTTTTGTTCTTTTTTGCTTATAGTTGCTAGCAATGGTTGAATCAGGATCATGCTGTCCCAGTTTCTTGACTGGCCTGTTCAACGTTCTCTGTCTCTCTTCTCCTTTTTTCTGACATCTCTTCGTCATCAGTAAAGATCAGGGTTGGTCTTGGCTGTTACAAGAAAGAAAACGAGGAAGAAAAAGAAGAAGATCTGCAAATATCACACATTAGATCACTTCAAGTTGCAAAGTCGAGAGTTGCAGCTCTCAAGTCCTGTGGGAGACCTGTCACGCACCTGAAACAGAAGTGAAAGGGAAATTACAATAAATCTGCCAGATAAAAGGGACAACCTACAAGACAAAACATGACGCGTTTCGACCTCTTAGGTCTTCTTCAGGCAAAATTAAAAAAAACATTCAGGGCAATGAAAACGAAGAACGATCAATCACTTATCTTCTCAAATTCGGCGCAAGATGGGTGTTGAAATGTCCTGAATATGGTTTATCTTGCCCAAAGAAGACTTTGACGTCAACGTAAATTATGACGTCAACTTGAAATGACATAGGAACATGACGAAAATGATAATATACGACGAGAGAAGGGAGCAAGAACTAACGGCCGAGGCTTTAGTGTCCAGCCTACTTTATTATTTTTTTTTAAATCGTCGTTTTCTCCGTAGTGATACTATGTGGAGAGGCTGACTTTCGAGTCAGGTAGTGCGTCGATGTTCACTGTGTATGTGCGATACTTCTGATGACGGTACCAGCGAAATATGTACCAGGACATTTATTTGTTATAAAAATGTTGTGAATGCTGTGTCGCCGAGAGTGACTTAAAACTCCTGCAACAATATTTATGTGCTCCAATTGTACCACCTCATGTGTGTCGGTGGCACGAATATTTCTATGTCTGTGGTCGGTGGCCTGAGTTTATTGATGTGAACATTGTAATATCAATACACGGAGAAGCTAATTTTTGTTTTAGATCAACAATACGTCGAAGTTTATGGTGTTCTGTGGGACTTTGCTGAAATCGTGTTTGCCGGGGATTCAATATTGATTGCTGTGCCTTGTGAATCTGCAGTTCTTCTATGGTTTACTGTGCCTTGTGAATCTGCAGTTCTTCTATGGTTTACTGTGCCTTGTGAATCTGCTGTTCTTCTTCTATGGATTATTGTGCCTTGTGAATCTGCGGTTCTTCTATGGATTATTGTGCCTTGTGAATCTGCGGTTCTTCTTCTGATAGTTCGACGTAATTTTTTGTGCTTGCTGTGTGGAGACCCTGTTTTTTCTTCTTCATCGCTTGTGTTTGTGAACGGCTGTGCTTACCGTGTGGGGACCTTGGTTATTCTTCTTTGTCTTCTTTTAGTGCTGCAGACTGTGGCTTGGGTACTGTGGAACCGAGTGTGTTGACTGTATATATATATATGAGACACTGTGGACGGCGCTGGCGAGATCTGTGAGTTATATCAAGATATGTAATATGATACGCTGATATCTGATGATTGAAGTTTGTTTTTTTTAAATGTATTGATATCTTGATCTGTATGCTATGTAGTGACATGTATTGATTTGTACAAATTCACATAAATGTATGTTTTGATGGTTCAGGCAGCATATAAAGAAAAAAAAAATCTAACTCGTGTGTTGCCTGGCTATCCATGTTCGTATGGTGTGGGTGTGTATAAGGAATAATCATTGCACGCATCCAAACTTTTGAGAGCGAGAGTCAGACAGCAAAACACGCACCGCATACCATCCCTAACAAAGACCTAAGAGGTCGAAACGCGTCGTGTAATTTGTTTGTCCCTGTTATCTGGCGGATTTACTTTAAAGTCATTTTTCATTTTCCGCCTGTATTCACCTCACTTTGAAACCAACTCTGAAACAGAAGCTTGAAGTCTGAACTCCCAGTTTCTCCGAGCAATCGTCAAGAAGCCTAACTATTCAGGGGCTGAGTTTATGACCAAATGCACCATACTTACTCACAAGACGGCTTCCCACCCATGCAGCGAACAGCAGCAAGGCGCTTTAGGTTCATCATCCTCCATAAAAATCCTTTCAGGGCTAGCATGTATGAGGTGTTATGACCTCAGACCCTTGCCCACCAGTGGTAGAATCAATCACCATAGCCGGCAACACCACAGTATTTCCTGAGGTTGTTGTCCGTTTGTCCGTCGAGTCGACGAGGATCACTTCAGTCATCTTGCGTTGAGGGCGGGTGAGACGATTTGTGGATACGCAGTTGGCTGATCAAGTGGGTGTGTGCACGGAATGTGTGGTGACAGCTTGGACAAGGAATGTGGGAGACCTCCTTTTGATTGCTGGTGCGGGCTTTCCTTGCCTGTCTCTTTTGTTACATAATCCATGCATGGTTAACTTCCATTCCAAAATGGCGATTGTTTTCACCGACGCCAATTCATTATACATTCGATGACACACAGTATTTATCAGGTCAAACCCGCAGAGCAATGAAAAGAATGAAAATAGTTTGTTATTTCCTATTTCCTCTTCCCTGCCTAATGTAAGATTCCCTTTCTTGCCAATCTCAAGCCTGCGTACAGACGCAACCATTACTTGAAACCAGATCTCTTGAGCCTCGAAACTTGCTTTGCCTGTGAGCTACATTATCCATCATTAGTAGAAATAAAATGACGGGACGGTAGGACTGTCAGTCAGATATCAAACATGTATTCAATGCCATGTAACGCAGGATTCTGGCTCCAACTGACATCGTTTTATTTCGCCCACGCACTATCTGTACACGTGTGGCTTTGTGAACTATAGTGGCAACCCCCTTCTCCACAGAGCTCTTTCATTCTTTGTCGACCACGCACATCCCCCATCTCCATAGCCTCTGCAC
Source organism: Conus canariensis (assembly GCA_033310375.1). Lineage (NCBI taxonomy): Eukaryota > Metazoa > Mollusca > Gastropoda > Neogastropoda > Conidae > Conus > Conus canariensis. The sequence continues at coordinate 7,241,918 of CM065747.1, forward strand.
AGTCAGCCCTGCACAGTCTTGAATAAAAGTTACTCTGTGTTAGGTTTTCTTATGGGAGCAAAAAATACCCCACTTGTTTACTACTTTGGGTAAAAGTTCTCCCACTGATGTCAAGCAAGAACATTACTCTTTCTAGCTGGTTTTAGGTAACTTCGATCATGAAGAGAACAAAGGATGAGGATTAAAGCCCGTTGTGAAAAACAAACAAACAAACAAAGCAAAGCAAAGCAAACCACACACACACACACACACACACACACACACACACACACACACAAAGAAAAAGCAAAGTAGGGTCTGTTTAAAATCAATCTATCAACCGAACAAAATACCACTGAGTGCTCTCTGAATATTAAAAAGAAAGAAAGGTCACACAAACGTAAGTTAAAAAAAAAAAAATCAGATTCTGTATGATTTAAAAAAAAAGAAAAAAGCATGTCAGTTCTCCGTTTACTCCCTCATTTCTTTTCCTACCTTATCCACTACCTTCTGTCTCCGTCTCTGTCTCTGTCTCTCAGTAGTCTCTCTCTCTCTCTCTCTCTCTCTCTCTTTTTCCCCGTGTGTGTGTGTGTGTGTGTGTGTGTGTGTGTGTGAGCGCACGTGCGCGTGCATACGTGCGCTCGCTTGTGTGTGTGTGTGTGTGTGTGTGTGTGTGTGCGCGCGCGTGCACGCACGCGCGCGCGCGTGTGTGTGTGTGTGTGTAAAACTGCGTGACTGACAAACTGTCTGACTTCTGACTTACACATGTGCAGATGTATGTTAGCCTTAGGGATAAACAAACGCACGAACAGAAGCAAACAGAAGACAGAGGAACAAACACCAAGACAAACTGATAATCACATTATGGATAACAGACGCTCAAACGCAGACAGCGCAGGTAAAAGAAAATCATCTCCACTATTCTTTCCCTTTAAAAACAAACAAACAAATAAAAAAAACCATGAGCGTACAAACTCGCATAGTTATGAGACTGAACAGAAAACTGGGGGAGACTGAGTTTCATTGCAAGTCTTGTATAATGAGTGTAAAGTAGGTCGTATATGAATTAGTCAAAACAACAGTTTAAAACAAGGTATTAACATATTTATAGGCCGATTTAAAGGAGGAATGGTACAATGTCAACATGCCAAGAGGTAAAGGTAAAACACAGTATCCGTTCTCATTTCGAAACTTGGTGGGGATAGTTCTGTCCATTGAAGAGCATGCACAGAAATCAAACTTTCATGTCAGTGGCCATGTACCATACGAAGGGACTCTTGCACTGAACATTGTTTTTTTATTTCCCTAAACGAAAATCGTATGATTTGTTCTTTGAAATCTTTATTTATTTCAAACCAAACAGTGCTTTCAGATGATCACGTGCTGCAGCATGGCATCTCTCAGAAACCTTGTTTCATGAAAGTTCACAAATCAGGTGAAACACGACTAAAGTTTGTTACAATTACAGTTGTCGAACGAGGAAGAAGAAGACGTTACAATTACAGGTAGTTCGTTGTACAGCAATCTGGTGAAACACGACTGAAATTGTTACAATTACAGGTAGTTCGTTGTACAGCTCCCAGTTAAGAAATCAAAAGTTGACGAAGATCGACAGTATTACAGGAACTGTATTTTCTGCAAGAACGAAAAGGACAGGATTGAACATAATCATCCTGAAGACGTGTTATAGTATAGAACATACGTCAGGTAACACCGATATTGCCAGATAATGTGAAAATATTAGCTAACTAAGACATGTATAGGCTACCACCAGTTGCCTTTGTGCCTGTGTTCTTCTAATCATCTACGCTAAGCTAATACATTTAACACTGTTTAAGAGAAAGGAAATCAGTCCTATCATTGTTGTTTTTCCACAAATATTTCAAGATAAAGTTTTCAGATTGAAGATAAAGTAAAGGAATCATGGCTGAAAGCAAACGTAGTCTAATATATGCAATTTTGTGTACATGACATATCTCAGGTGGCGATGGTCCTGTGTCACGCATGACCGCCTCAAAGAGAGAGCAGGATGGAAGTCGCTGGAACGCTGCACCCCGTGTATGGTCCACGCAGACTACGGGTAATTTTTCAGCCCAACCCCGAGAGGGGGCCCCCCCCCCCCCATACCTTGCCCTCAAAAGCATGGTATCCCCGGCCACCGTCATCGCAGTCAGGCAGCGCTCCATCGACCCACATCTCTAGGAGCCATCTCCCGGCGACACAGAATAGAACCGTCGTCATCCATACGGCTGGAAGGTTCGCTGCGCCGCTTGACGCTGACCTCTCACGTCATTGTCCCTCAAAGGAGAGCTGCCACCACCCCCTTGGTGTTTGTTGCAATGCCACATCGCAGGGAATGAGTTTGATGAGTGACCCGAGGCCTTTTATCGCCTTACCCTATCAAGAGGCTGATAAATAACCCAGGCATTTCTTCACCTTTACGGTAACAAACGGTTGACTAATCACCCAAGACCTGTTCTCCTCCTCAAGGCTGTTCTTAAGTCAACGAACTTGTAGACAGCAAACTAACTTCGTCTAGTTTGCGATCTCCGTGATGCTCTCTCTCTCTCTCCTCTCTCTCTCTCTCTCTCTCTCTCTCTCTCTCTCAAGTTTTAGTTTTCGATTCAAAATCGGCGGGGTTAGGAATTTTCGAGAAACGTATGTATGCAGTGAAGAAAGGATTGCTCAGCACATTCTGAGAAGTCTGGGTTTGTGCAAAGGGACGCAACTATACGAAAGCTCTCCAATAATTGAAATCACTTTGCAGGGGGCCGGAATAGCTCAGTTGGTAGAGCGCCGGACTGGTGATCCTGGGGTTGCAGGTTCGAATTTCGGTACAGGGGGGGTTTTCCCTCGGAGTTAACATTGGTTCTGACTCCATTCCCCATACAGTCCTTCCAATGAGACTATAAACCAAGGTTCCGTGTATGAACGCACGCACAACTTCTTGCACACACGTCAATCCCATCACCAACTTTCGGAAGAGAAGGCCAGTTTGGCCGTTGGTATGGATGACACGTTACACATAGCATGCATCTTCCCTGAAGATGGAGTATGGCTGCCTTAATGGCGTGATAAAAAATGGTCATACACACAAAACTCCACTGCCTGTCTATACAGGCAATGTCCGCAGGAGTATCAGCCTGCTTACGCAGAACGAAAGAAAGACAAAAAATGTTTCGGACACAGAGATCGCTAGAATCGATTTCACAACTTTTAAAAACCAATTCCAATTTCAGAGGGCGTTGCAATAATATCTCTGTCAAGCACAAGTGAACAGTATTGCAGGTTGTGTACCCTCCCTTAAGAACAGAAAATTTCAACTGAAATTAACAGTTTCCATGCTAGAATTTTTTGTTAATTATTACCCTCTGCAGCCGAAAATGGCTTGGCAAATAGGGCACAACTACCAAACCAAAACATGGCACTGAAGGGGGTTAATATTAAGAATCAGTTCCTAGTTCGTCATGACTCTGCGAAAAAGATCGTGGATGGTGAGATTCAGGTCAGCGAGAAACCGAAGTTCGTCGACAGTTTGAAGCCTAGATTCACTAACCATAGGGTTTGCTCAGAAACACGGAGCTCTGTGACCGTCAGTCAGTGCGTGTCCTCTGTCATGGCATCGTCGTCTTCATTTGATTAGTTCTCACCTCTCCCTGTGCTGACCACCTTCAGCCAACAAATGGCCGCGCTGAATCAACGTCACTGACTGGACAGGCTTTGGGTCCACAACTGTCAAAATCGATGGTTTGAACAGTACTATAAAGTACCATGTGACCAATTTCTTTCTTTTTTTTTTCTTTTTTTTTACCACTGTAGAATGGTTATATGCCCATAACTGGGGATAGATAAGTCTGTCTGCGATAGTCAGACGTGTTATCTTCCCTGATTCATTTTTTTCCCCATGGGCCAGTTCTTATTTTCACGCTGTTTGTCAGCTTAACTGTTCACCTATAATGCAGGCACTGTTACAAACAGTACACTTCTTTGATTATTGATTGATTTAGTTCTATATGCGCTGGGTTTAACAACACGTTTTACTAGCAGATGACTTCTGCACAAATCTAATGATGATCTTCATCCATGAACTCAGAAATAATGAATTGATCTGCGCTGGGAAGACAGGCGTTATATTTCCCCTGGCCTACTACCCCTACTACTACTGACAATAATAATAATAATAATAATAATACAGCATTTATATTGCTCCTTGCCAAAGGTTCTAGGCGCTGACAATCCACTCTCGTGTAGGCTACACATCGGGCTGCCAAGCTGGGTAGTTGCCGACTGAAAGGCCTTTCCCATGTCATCCAGTCAGTATCGTTCACTCAATTTCCTTACTTCCTTCATTCTCTCAATTTCTCACGCAGGATGCATGCTATGTGTAACGTGTCATCCATACCAACGGCCAAAATGGCCTTCTCTTCCGAAAGTTGGTGATGGGATTTGAGGTGTGTGCAAGATGTTACGCGTGCGTTCACACACGGGACCTCGGTTTACGGTCTCATTCTGAGGACTGTATGGGAAATGGAGTCAGAACCAATGTTAACTCCGAGGGAAACCCCCCATTCTACCTAAATGGCCCGGCGGAGATTCGAACCCGCAACCCCACGATCACCAAGATTACGAGTCTGGCGCTCTACCAACTGAGCTATTCCGGCCCCAGACATTTTAGTCTCAACACTACACATAGAGGACAGACAGGGACGATAGCGAGAGAAACCAAAAGGAGACGGCATAGACTTCAAACCGCCGTGGTTTGCTTTTAATACGTTTAATAACGGCTCATCGTCAACATTAACAAATAATCTTGACTGGTGAGATCAAGTCAAGAAACATGCATAGCATATACGCAGGTTCACATTACTGAAGATTCGTTAGAAGCATCCACCCATCCTACAAAAGGATAGTGCCACTAACGTGTCTCTGCTTACAGATGGATACACCTTCACCTCCCCTCGACCCCTGGTTTTCTCTAGCAAGGGGAAAAAAGAGCAAGTAATAGAGAAACAAATGCATACTCACATTTTAGTATTATTGTTATGATTATGAGTACTCATAAGCGCCTATCCTCGGCTAGAGACCAAGCTCTAAGCGCTTTACAATCCACACTCGTTCATACAATGGGCTGCCTATCTGGGTAGTGCCAACTGAAGAGCTGCCAGTTGGCATTCTCATTCTGAGTAGGAAATATTTCCATATCGTTCGAAAAAACAATCAACTCGTAAATCTTCAGATTACAATATGCATTCTGTCTATCTGTCCATCTGTCTATCTGTCTGTCTGTCTGTCTGTCTGTCTGTCTCTCTCTCTCTCTCTCTCTCTCTCTCTCTCTCTCTCTCTCTCTCTCTCTTTCTCTCTCTCTCACGCAGGCTCGAGCAAAATCGGTGAATGAAATTCAACGCCTAGTTCATTGATAAATTCTTACATGACTCTGAAAGAATCCCGTTTCCAGTTGTAATCGATTCATCACCGAGTCAAACGGATCCTGGATGATTGAATGAACATACCTAATACGCAAAGCTCTCATGATACACACATGTACTCGAGAGTTGAACATGTGTGCGACTGGCGTGCATCTGCCTTGTTGAACGCCCTCTCTCTCTCTCTCTGCGCGCGCGCGCGCGCGTGTGTGTGTGTGTGTGTGTGTGTGTGTGTGTGTGCGTGCCTGCGTGCGTGCGTGCGTGTGTGTGTGTGTGTGTGTGTGTGTGTGTGTATGTGCGTGCGTGCGTGTGTATGTGTATGAGTGCGTGTGTATGTGTGTGTGTGTATGTGTGTGTGTGTGTGTCTCTCTCTCTCTCTCTCTCTCTCTCTCTCTCTCTCGCGCGCGCGCGCGCGCGCTCTAATTCATTTCTACAATTCCATTTGATTCGCTTCGCTTTGACAGTTTAATCCCGGTGTTGTATTGTTACCATACACAAATCAAATCAGCAAAGAAGTAGAACATTTTTCCGCCCAGTGGCTGTAACATAATATAATAGTCATATGAACATTCAATAACACAAAATTTGTGCGCGGGCGCCCCCCCCCCCCCCCCCACACACACACACACACACGGACTCTTTAGAGACTTTTAAAACCTCCCTCAAGACACATCTTTTCCCTGGGATCGATTAACGATATCCACTTACCACTGTGCGCGTGTTTGCTGGTGTTGAACGCGCTCGTGGTGTCTGTCTGCGTATGTGAGATTTTTCGGCGGTTTGTGTGTGTGTGTGTGTTTGGCCAAACCCAAACACAGCCATCACCCTGGCTCAGAGCACTCTATCAGAAAGCAACAGTCATGGCTCATCGCACTCCAAGAGTTGACTTATCCCACAAATGATTCAACTGAAGACTATCCCTTCTCCATGTTGTAAATCAAAGAGAAATATGTAACAAACCACAGTCAAAAATGAGAATGGGTAAAACTGAATAAGAACATCATTTGAACGCATCAGGTGAATTACTTATAACTTAATTCATGAAATAAAACAAATGCATCAAAACAACAACAAAATCTGGAACGACCATTTCAACACAGGAGAAAGCTAAGCTGAGTGTGAGTATCACTCGTACCTGGATACTCTTTCTTGATATTGGGAAAATTCAAGTTGACGTAAAGCACAGCGGAGATGGTAGCGTTGGCCCCCAGGGCTTCATCCGTCTCCCATGGCACAATGAAGCGGGTGGGCGCTGCCCTTCCTGTCCAGGGGGACATCGTCCGGGACATCCTTGCCACTCTGGGACCTGCGGGACCTCCTGACCCTCCAGGACCCATATCAGGGCTGATCTGATCGCTGAAATCACAACACCCAGACACAAGAAGGTGAAGAAGTGGAAGAGGGAGTACGCACATGAACAATGCGTTTTCTTGATAAGGTAATCTGCTTGTTATCCCATTTCTAAGTCATTCGCCAAAATAACTCAACTCTGTGGGCCAGACTGCCTTAGAAAAATGCTAAAAAAAAAAAAGTAATAATAGAAAAATTCAAACATTGTGACTATGCACATTTGACATTTAGAATTACTCAAGGGAAATAAACATGAAAACATAGTTCCAACTGAAAATACTCTGACCTGTCATTGGATTTAGACCATACTTGCTATTATGACGTATCTTGTAAATCTGCTGGCGTGGTGACCATCTTGTTACAAGTTAACTGATGGGGCATTTCTCCGCTAGCACTATTTCTTATCAAGTAAAATAATGTCAAAGACACCTGGACAATGGAGAGAGCCATACCATGTCATACTGTTTATTGTTTCCAGATTGGAAAAAAAAAAAAAAACCCTCTTCCGCAAGACTCTAGTGTGACTTTCTTCGCCATGTTCTGTCAATCTAGGAGAAGAAATGAACTGCCGAGATTACAATTAAATTAAGAACACACACACACACACACACACACACACACACACACACACACACACACATAAACACATACACAGAGATCCCTCCCAGATCCTACTACTCTGTTCTGTATTGTTTTGCTGCTGAGTTTATAGCTCAACTTCATATGCGTGCACGTGTGCGCACGCACACACACACATACACAATGTATAAAATTACCCCTCCCATATCCCAAATTGTTTACCATTCTACTGCTGCGTTAACAGCCCAACATAGTGCTCGCATGCACATGCGCACGCATGCACACACCCTCAAAGGCACACAAACCAAGACAGGGACACACAGACACAAAAATCTCTCCCAGATCTTGCACATCTGCCTACTGTTCAAATGAAAAGCTTACAATTCTAATGTGCACGCACACACACACACACACACACACACACACACACACACACACACACACACACACACACACACACACACAAACTCCCTCCTTTTACTGAGCTGTTCACCTTCTGGACGGAAACATGGGTGGGATGCTGAACGTGGGGACTGGAGGCTGGGGTGAGAGGTTCCCATGGGAGGGGTCTGGCATACCCTGCGGTATTTGGAAAAGGGCCACGCCTTGTTGCTCTCCTCCTGCTGGAGAAGGAAAGCATGACAGTCTTTTCAGAAGGGGTGAATGCTGTCAATGCGAATATAACTGTGACAGATACACATTCATCCATACTTACCGACAAGCAACGCACAATGTGAATAATTATGATTGTGACGGATACACATTCATCCATACTTGCAGACAAGCAATGTACAATGTGAATAATTATAATTGTGACGGATACCGCTTCATCCATAGTTGCCGACAAGCAATGTACAATGTGAATAATCATAACTGCGACGGATACACATTCATCCATACTTGCCGACCAGTAACGCACAATGTGAATATAATTGTAACAGATACACATTCATCCATACTTGCCGACAAGCAACACACAACATGAATAACTGCAACAGATGCACATTCATCCATACTTGCCGACCAGCAATGCACAATGTGAATATAACTGCAACAGATACACATTCATCCATACTTGATGATAAGCAAGGCACAGCAGTTAACAAAAGTGTAAAAGCTGAATGCAACAAAGTGAATAAACAACCAATGGACAAATTTTCACATACCACACTAATGTGTCCAGTCAATATTGTTTGCTCAATTTCCTTACTTCCTTCCTTCTTTCCATTCCTCATGCAGAGTGCATGCTATAAGTAACGTGTCACCCATACCAACAGCCAAACTGGCCTTCTGTTCTGAAAGCTGGAGATGGGATTTTATTCATGTGCAAGATGTTATTCATTCGTTCACACATGGATACACGGTTTATAGTCTCATTTGAAGGACTGTATAGTGTATGGGAAATGGAGTCAGAACTAATGTTAACTCTGAGGGGACAATCCCCCTGTACCGAAACGGCCTGGCGGAGATCCGAACCTGCAACCGCAGGATCACCAACATTACGAGTCCGGCGCTCTACCACTGAACTATTTCCGCCCCCGTAGAAGTGAAGATACCTGAGACTGGATTTTCACCTTTTTGTGATCAATATTCCTCAGTCGAAACACAAAGGGGTTAAGTGAAAATGGTGTGGGCAACTTGGTCAGCTGAACCTTACGTAAGAAGATGCAAAACTGCCTTCCTCGAATCCAGTATCAGATCTTGCATCAAGATGTCGTTCTTGTCATGTAGTGACTCTTCCTTCAACTGAATGTTCTGAAATTGCAAAATTGATGTAACATATTATCACATTCAAAATCTTCCTTTCAGTCTTGAGGAAAAAGAAAGTGGCACTGACCTGGACATTGCTCTGGTTCTTCAGCGACGTCAATTTCAATCTTCACCTCTGTCATTGCCAGCTGATCACAGGAAGCCATGGATGTGGTCACAAGGTCTGAATGCACACACACACACACACACATAAAAGAATATACACTCTTATGTGTATCTTTCACAACAAAAGCCCCTCATTCTTGTCACCTCCATATGTTTGGAAGTACTCACCTCCATTTACATGTCTATGATTTTCTTTAGGAGTTATCAATTTTTGCCTGAGAGCCATAAATGATAAACAGTGGTTATATGTTGTACCAGTGTTTCAACAAGTAAATACTGAGAATATTCTCACTTCTGATCAAAGGCATTCAGCTGCAGCTCAGTCATGACATCGAATGTACCCCTGACAACTGAAACCGACCGTACACTCAGAACATCACCTTTGTGTGTTTTAAAATACCATGAATTCCAAAATGAATGAAAAAGGATATGTTCTGGTGGTTATAAGAAATCTGATAGCCCTATTGCTGAGGTAGGAAAAGATCAGTGATTTTACTCTGATTTTCTTGGTGAACATGGTAATGTATAAATACATATAAATATATCGTTGTGTGGGAAGGGGGGGAGGAGGGTACTACAATTTATATGCATTTGGATACCTGTGTTTATCTATCTAACTAATAACAGCAACATTTTCGTTTGAGAGGTTGGGGTTGGCAGAGAGGATGGGAAAGGGCGGTGGTACTTATGGATGTGGTCAGCATGTGACTGCAGGATATATATCTGTAGTTCTAATTTATCTGTAGTTTGATGTGTGTTCTTGTTTTATAAATGCCCCCGCATTCAAATAATTGTGTATTCAATGTTCTTAATCCTTGTGCCCTAATGGACACTATGCCTTCTGTAGTGATGCACGCATTCTGTGCACAAAGGTGAGCTCAGTAGAACTGCACCTCATGTGAGAAGTGTTCACTGATGGTACAGAACAGCCGAAGATGGTAATGATGGCGAGGGCGGCTTTGACAGAACTTCTAGGCCTGGAGACTGACACCGACACAGTGGCTACCGACTTGACTGGTATTTCTTCTTCTTCTTCTTCCTTTGAGTGTCCACCTTCATTGTGTTGAAGATTCTGACACTTTTGTGTGTATGACCGTTTTTTATCCCGCCATTAAGGCAGCCATACTCCAACTTCGGGGAAGGTGCATGCTAAGTGTAACGTGTCATCCATACCAATGGCCAAACTGACCTTCTCTTTCGAAAGTTGGTGATGGGATTTTACATGATGTGCAAGATGCTGTGCATGCGTTCACACACGGAACCTCGGTTTAGAGTCTCATTTGAAGGACTGTATGGGGAATGGAGTCAGAACCAATGTTAACTCTGGGGGAAAAATCCCCCTGTACCGAAATTCGAACCCGCAACCTCAGGATCACGAGTCCGGTGCTCCACCAACTGAGCTATTCTGGTCCCCTATATTTGGTGCAGTTGAAGGGCTTGGAAAGAATCCTGATAAAACCCCCAAGCCAGTGTCTGGATTGATTTTTTAAGGTAGTGTGCGAATGTGCAAGTGCTCAATTATAAACGAACTTCTCAAAGTGTTGGAAAAACACTTTACTTCTATTCATGTGAGCGCAAATAACGAGACTGACACAAATGAGACTTCTACACTAGCCTTAGTCTAAGCCAAGGACATTGCCTACCTTTGCCATACAACGTTCCTTCTGATTCTTCTTTACCGGTTTCTCAGCCTATGGCTGGTCATTCTGCTAAAAAAAAACAAACAAACTTAATCTCAGGCTCTGACCACCTATCTTGCGACAAGTTTTCATGCTAGGACACAGAAGAAGAAACGCTATTACGGATACTTCACTGAAATTACCTGTTTTCTCAAGAATCCAACGACAGGCGATATTTCAAAGCAGATAAAATCAACTTAATTCGGCACTTGCTCTTCGCTGCCAAGTTTCTCACGAGCATGGGAAAAGGACCGGAAGGGGAAACCGGAAGTGATTTATTACAATGAGCTTCAGTTTCAGTTTCATCAAGAAGTTAGTTAACAGTAAAGTCCGGAAGAAGAAAAAAAACAACAGAAACTTGCATTGTCGCCTTCCCGAGCGCTCTTTTTAATTTTCGCTCGTAACTCTTACCGGAAGAGATTAAACCAAGGGAAACAACTAGGCTGGAAACTGGCCAACTAGAATTCCAGTCTACAGTCAGTTTCAGTTTCATCAAGGGGGCATCACTGCGTGCGGACTAGTCCATATATTCGCTACACCACATCCGCTAAGTTTGAGACCACACTATGCATGATTCGAGGCTGATGGATAAACGAATTAACAACATAGATGAGACAATTGAAGAAGAGGGTCTCGTGGCTACGACACAGCGGATGTCTGACCTACGCATTAGCCCAACGCGCTGGTCAGACCTTGAGTGCCTACCTACCATTTTTTTTGTTTGCTTTTGTGTGTGTGTGTGTGTGTGTGTGGGCATGGGTCCATGTGTGGGCGCATGTGTGTGTGTGTGCGTGTGCGTGTATGTGTGTGTGCGCGCAGGCATGTGTGCGCGTTTGTGTGTGGGTGTGTGCAGAAGTGCGTGTGCATGTGTGTGTGTGTAATTTGTGGGTTAGTGTGAGCGGACGTATCAGCATATAGGCTATATGTGTACATATCTGTGTGCATGTGTGTATCTTTGTATGTGGGCGTGTGCGCATGTGCGTGCGTGTGCGCATTTGTGCGCTTATGTGTGTGCGCGCGTGTGTCGGTGTGGACGTGCACATGCACACATGTGTATATGTGTGTGGGGAAGAGCGAGCGAACGTACGCGCACACGTTCGTATGTGTGTGTCTGTGTGTGAGTGCGCGCGCGTGTGTATGTGTGTGTGTTGTGACTGCGTGCGTGAATGTTCAGAAGATGACTTAGGAACAAGAACAAGACCATCAAATACTGCATATAAGTGCACGTGCACACACAAACATACACATAACAATAAGAACAACTCCTCCCCCTCAAATACATCCCACGCACACACACACACACACACACACACACACACACGCGCGCGCGCGCGCGCGCGCGCGCACACACACAGACACATGCACAGACACACACTCTCTCTCTCTCTCTCTCCTCTCTCTCTCTCTCTCTCTCACACACACACACACACACAAACACCAACGCTTCCGCACACATGTCTGTGGACGCTCTAATGAGCAAGGGACACAACTGTTTGCTACCTAATTATACAGGTGATAGACCACAGTTGCAAATTAGGTACAATATCATTCGGTCTCTGGACTGGTTCTGGCACAGCTTTAGCCCACTAACTAACCATTACTTCATTTTTTTTTCTCCTGATTTTTTTTTTCTTTCTTCATTTTTGTTCTTTTTTGCTTATAGTTGCTAGCAATGGTTGAATCAGGATCATGCTGTCCCAGTTTCTTGACTGGCCTGTTCAACGTTCTCTGTCTCTCTCCTCATTTTTTCTGACATCTCTTCGTCATCAGTAAAGATCAGGGTTGGTCTTGGCTGTTACAAGAAAGAAAACGAGGAAGAAAAAGAAGAAGATCTGCAAATATCACACATTAGATCACTTCAAGTTGCAAAGTCGAGAGTTGCAGCTCTCAAGTCCTGTGGGAGACCTGTCACGCACCTGAAACAGAAGTGAAAGGGAAATTACAATAAATCTGCCAGATAAAAGGGACAACTTACAAGACAAAACATGACGCGTTTCGACCTCTTAGGTCTTCTTCAGGCAAAATAAAAAAACATTCAGGGCAATGAAAACGAAGAACGATCAATCACTTATCTTCTCAAATTCGGCGCAAGATGGGTGTTGAAATGTCCTGAATATGGTTTATCTTGCCCAAAGAAGACTTTGACGTCAACGTAAATTATGACGTCAACTTGAAATGACATAGGAACATGACGAAAATGATAATATACGACGAGAGAAGGGAGCAAGAACTAACGGCCGAGGCTTTAGTGTCCAGCCTACTTTATTATTTTTTTTTAAATCGTCGTTTTCTCCGTAGTGATACTATGTGGAGAGGCTGACTTTCGAGTCAGGTAGTGCGTCGATGTTCACTGTGTATGTGCGATACTTCTGATGACGGTACCAGCGAAATATGTACCAGAACATTTATTTGTTATAAAAATGTTGTGAATGCTGTGTCGCCGAGAGTGACTTAAAACTCCTGCAACAATATTTATGTGCTCCAATTGTACCACCTCATGTGTGTCGGTGGCACGAATATTTCTATGTCTGTGGTCGGTGGCCTGAGTTTATTGATGTGAACATTGTAATATCAATACACGGAGAAGCTAATTTTTGTTTTAGATCAACAATACGTCGAAGTTTATGGTGTTCTGTGGGACTTTGCTGAAATCGTGTTTGCCGGGGATTCAATATTGATTGCTGTGCCTTGTGAATCTGCAGTTCTTCTATGGTTTACTGTGCCTTGTGAATCTGCTGTTCTTCTTCTATGGATTATTGTGCCTTGTGAATCTGCGGTTCTTCTATGGATTATTGTGCCTTGTGAATCTGCGGTTCTTCTTCTGATAGTTCGACGTAATTTTTTGTGCTTGCTGTGTGGAGACCCTGTTTTTTCTTCTTCATCGCTTGTGTTTGTGAACGGCTGTGCTTACCGTGTGGGGACCTTGGTTATTCTTCTTTGTCTTCTTTTAGTGCTGCAGACTGTGGCTTGGGTACTGTGGAACCGAGTGTGTTGACTATATATATATATATATATATGAGACACTGTGGACGGCGCTGGCGAGATCTGTGAGTTATATCAAGATATGTAATATGATACGCTGATATCTGATGATTGAAGTTTTTTTTTTTTTAAATGTATTGATATCTTGATCTGTATGCTATGTAGTGACATGTATTGATTTGTACAAATTCACATAAATGTATGTTTTGATGGTTCAGGCAGCATATAAAGAAAAAAAAAATCTAACTCGTGTGTTGCCTGGCTATCCATGTTCGTATGGTGTGGGTGTGTGTAAGGAATAATCATTGCACGCATCCAAACTTTTGAGAGCGAGAGTCAGACAGCAAAACACGCACCGCATACCATCCCTAACAAAGACCTAAGAGGTCGAAACGCGTCGTGTAATTTGTTTGTCCCTGTTATCTGGCGGATTTACTTTAAAGTCATTTTTCATTTTCCGCCTGTATTCACCTCACTTTGAAACCAACTCTGAAACAGAAGTTGAAGTCTGAACTCCCAGTTTCTCCGAGCAATCGTCAAGAAGCCTAACTATTCAGGGGCTGAGTTTATGACCAAATGCACCATACTTACTCACAAGACGGCTTCCCACCCATGCAGCGAACAGCAGCCAGGCGCTTTAGGTTCATCATCCTCCATAAAAATCCTTTCAGGGCTAGCATGTATGAGGTGTTATGACCTCAGACCCTTGCCCACCAGTGGTAGAATCAATCACCATAGCCGGCAACACCACAGTATTTCCTGAGGTTGTTGTCCGTTTGTCCGTCGAGTCGACGAGGATCACTTCAGTCATCTTGCGTTGAGGGGGGGTGAGACGATTTGTGGATACGCAGTTGGCTGATCAAGTGGGTGTGTGCACGGAATGTGTGGTGACAGCTTGGACAAGGAATGGGGAGACCTCCTTTTGATTGCTGGTGCGGGCTTTCCTTGCCTGTCTCTTTTGTTACATAATCCATGCATGGTTAACTTCCATTCCAAAATGGCGATTGTTTTCACCGACGCCAATTCATTATACATTCGATGACACACAGTATTTATCAGGTCAAACCCGCAGAGCAATGAAAAGAATGAAAATAGTTTGTTATTTCCTATTTCCTCTTCCCTGCCTAATGTAAGATTCCCTTTCTTGCCAATCTCAAGCCTGCGTACAGACGCAACCATTACTTGAAACCAGATCTCTTGAGCCTCGAAACTTGCTTTGCCTGTGAGCTACATTATCCATCATTAGTAGAAATAAAATGACGGGACGGTAGGACTGTCAGTCAGATATCAAACATGTATTCAATGCCATGTAACGCAGGATTCTGGCTCCAACTGACATCGTTTTATTTCGCCCACGCACTATCTGTACACGTGTGGCTTTGTGAACTATAGTGGCAACCCCCTTCTCCACAGAGCTCTTTCATTCTTTGTCGACCACGCACATCCCCCATCTCCATAGCCTCTGCACAGTCAGCCCTGCACAGTCTTGAATAAAAGTTACTCTGTGTTAGGTTTTCTTATGGGAGCAAAAAATACCCCACTTGTTTACTACTTTGGGTAAAAGTTCTCCCACTGATGTCAAGCAAGAACATTACTCTTTCTAGCTGGTTTTAGGTAACTTCGATCATGAAGAGAACAAAGGATGAGGATTAAAGCCCGTTGTGAAAAACAAACAAACAAACAAAGCAAAGCAAAGCAAACCACACACACACACACACACACACACACACACACAAAGAAAAAGCAAAGTAGGGTCTGTTTAAAATCAATCTATCAACCGAACAAAATACCACTGAGTGCTCTCTGAATATTAAAAAGAAAGAAAGGTCACACAAACATAAGTTAAAAAAAAAAAAAATCAGATTCTGTATGATTTTAAAAAAAAGAAAAAAGCATGTCAGTTCTCCGTTTACTCCCTCATTTCTTTTCCTACCTTATCCACTACCTCCTGTCTCCGTCTCTGTCTCTGTCTCTCAGTAGTCCTCTCTCTCTCTCTCTCTCTCTCTCTCTCTCTCTCTCTCTCTCTCTCTCTCTCTCTTTTCCCCGTGTGTGTGTGTGTGTGTGTGTGTGTGTGTGTGTGTGTGTGTGTGTGAGCGCACGTGCGCGTGCATACGTGCGCTCGCTTGTGTGTGTGTGTGTGTGTGTGTGTGTGTGTGTGCGCGCGCGCGCACGCACGCGCGCGCGCGTGTGTGTGTGTGTGTGTAAAACTGCGTGACTGACAAACTGTCTGACTTCTGACTTACACATGTGCAGATGTATGTTAGCCTTAGGGATAAACAAACGCACGAACAGAAGCAAACAGAAGACAGAGGAACAAACACCAAGACAAACTGATAATCACATTATGGATAACAGACGCTCAAACGCAGACAGCGCAGGTAAAAGAAAATCATCTCCACTATTCTTTCCCTTTAAAAACAAACAAACAAATAAAAAAAACCATGAGCGTACAAACTCGCATAGTTATGAGACTGAACAGAAAACTGGGGGAGACTGAGTTTCATTGCAAGTCTTGTATAATGAGTGTAAAGTAGGTCGTATATGAATTAGTCAAAACAACAGTTTAAAACAAGGTATTAACATATTTATAGGCCGATTTAAAGGAGGAATGGTACAATGTCAACATGCCAAGAGGTAAAGGTAAAACACAGTATCCGTTCTCATTTCGAAACTTGGTGGGGATAGTTCTGTCCATTGAAGAGCATGCACAGAAATCAAACTTTCATGTCAGTGGCCATGTACCATACGAAGGGACTCTTGCACTGAACATTGTTTTTTTATTTCCCTAAACGAAAATCGTATGATTTGTTCTTTGAAATCTTTATTTATTTCAAACCAAACAGTGCTTTCAGATGATCACGTGCTGCAGCATGGCATCTCTCAGAAACCTTGTTTCATGAAAGTTCACAAATCAGGTGAAACAAGACTAAAGTTTGTTACAATTACAGTTGTCGAACGAGGAAGAAGAAGACGTTACAATTACAGGTAGTTCGTTGTACAGCAATCTGGTGAAACACGACTGAAGTTGTTACAATTACAGGTAGTTCGTTGTACAGCTCCCAGTTAAGAAATCAAAAGTTGACGAAGATCGACAGTATTACAGGAACTATATTTTCTGCAAGAACGAAAAGGACAGGATTGAACATAATCATCCTGTAGACGTGTTATAGTATAGAACATACGTCAGGTAACACCAATATTGCCAGATAATGTGAAAATATTAGCTAACTAAGACATGTATAGGCTACCACCAGTTGCCTTTGTGCCTGTGTTCTTCTAATCATCTACGCTAAGCTAATACATTTAACACTGTTTAAGAGAAAGGAAATCAGTCCTATCATTGTTGTTTTTCCACAAATATTTCAAGATAAAGTTTTCAGATTGAAGATAAAGTAAAGGAATCATGGCTGAAAGCAAACGTAGTCTAATATATGCAATTTTGTGTACATGACATATCTCAGGTGGCGATGGTCCTGTGTCACGCATGACCGCCTCAAAGAGAGAGCAGGATGGAAGTCGCTGGAACGCTGCACCCCGTGTATGGTCCACGCAGACTACGGGTAATTTTTCAGCCCAACCCCGAGAGGGCCCCCCCCCCCCCCCCCCATACCTTGCCCTCAAAAGCATGGTATCCCCGGCCACCGTCATCGCAGTCAGGCAGCGCTCCATCGACCCACATCTCTAGGAGCCGTCTCCCGGCGACACAGAATAGAACCGTCGTCATCCATACGGCTGGAAGGTTCGCTGCACCGCTTGACGCTGACCTCTCACGTCATTGTCCCTCAAAGGAGAGCTGCCACCACCCCCTTGGTGTTTGTTGCAATGCCACATCGCAGGGAATGAGTTTGATGAGTGACCCGAGGCCTTTTATCGCCTTACCCTATCAAGAGGCTGATAAATAACCCCAGGCATTTCTTCACCTTTACGGTAACAAACGGTTGACTAATCACCCAAGACCTGTTCTCCTCCTCAAGGCTGTTCTTAACTCAACGAACTTGTAGACAGCAAACTAACTTCGTCTAGTTTGCGATCTCCGTGATGCTCTCTCTCTCTCTCTCTCTCTCTCTCTCTCTCTCTCTCAAGTTTTAGTTTTCGATTCAAAATCGGCGGGGTTAGGAATTTTCGAGAAACGTATGTATGCAGTGAAGAAAGGATTGCTCAGCACATTCTGAGAAGTCTGGGTTTGTGCAAAGGGACGCAACTATACGAAAGCTCTCCAATAATTGAAATCACTTTGCAGGGGGCCGGAATAGCTCAGTTGGTAGAGCGCCAGACTGGTGATCCTGGGGTTGCAGGTTCGAATTTCGTACAGGGGGGTTTTCCCTCGGAGTTAACATTGGTTCTGACTCCATTCCCCATACAGTCCTTCCAATGAGACTATAAACCAAGGTTCCGTGTATGAACGCACGCACAACTTCTTGCACACACGTCAATCCCATCACCAACTTTCGGAAGAGAAGGCCAGTTTGGCCGTTGGTATGGATGACACGTTACACATAGCATGCATCTTCCCTGAAGATGGAGTATGGCTGCCTTAATGGCGGGATAAAAAATGGTCATACACACAAAACTCCACTGCCTGTCTATACAGGCAATGTCCGCAGGAGTATCAGCCTGCTTACGCAGAACGAAAGAAAGACAAAAAATGTTTCGGACACAGAGATCGCTAGAATCGATTTCACAACTTTTAAAAACCAATTCCAATTTCAGAGGGCGTTGCAATAATATCTCTGTCAAGCACAAGTGAATAGTATTGCAGGTTGTGTACCCTCCCTTAAGAACAGAAAATTTCAACTTAAATTAACAGTTTCCATGCTAGAATTTTTTGTTAATTATTACCCTCTGCAGCCGAAAATGGCTTGGCAAATAGGGCACAACTACCAAAACCAAAACATGGCACTGAAGGGGTTAATATTAAGAATCAGTTCCTAGTTCGTCATGACTCTGCGAAAAAGATCGTGGATGGTGAGATTCAGGTCAGCGAGAAACCGAAGTTCGTCGACAGTTTGAAGCCTAGATTCACTAACCATAGGTTTGCTCAGAAACACGGAGCTCTGTGACCGTCAGTCAGTGCGTGTCCTCTGTCATGGCATCGTCGTCTTCATTTGATTAGTTCTCACCTCTCCCTGTGCTGACCACCTTCAGCCAACAAATGGCCGCGCTGAATCAACGTCACTGACTGGACAGGCATTGGGTCCACAACTGTCAAAATCGATGGTTTGAACAGTACTATAAAGTACCATGTGACCAATTTCTTTCTTTTTTTTTTTCTTTTTTTTACCACTGTAGAATGGTTATATGCCCATAACTGGGGATAGATAAGTCTGTCTGCGATAGTCAGACGTGTTATCTTCCCTGATTCATTTTTTTCCCCATAGGCCAGTTCTTATTTTCACGCTGTTTGTCAGCTTAACTGTTCACCTATAATGCAGGCACTGTTACAAACAGTACACTTCTATGATTATTGATTGATTTAGTTCTATATGCGCTGGGTTTAACAACACGTTTTACTAGCAGATGACTTCTGCACAAATCTAATGATGATCTTCATCCATGAACTCAGAAATAATGAATTGATCTGCGCTGGGAAGACAGGCGTTATATTTCCCCTGGCCTACTACCCCTACTACTACTGACAATAATAATAATAATAATAATAATACAGCATTTATATTGCTCCTTGCCAAAGGTTCTAGGCGCTGACAATCCACTCTCGTGTAGGCTACACATCGGGCTGCCAAGCTGGGTAGTTGCCGACTGAAAGGCCTTTCCCATGTCATCCAGTCAGTATCGTTCACTCAATTTCCTTACTTCCTTCATTCTCTCAATTTCTCACGCAGGATGCATGCTATGTGTAACGTGTCATCCATACCAACGGCCAAAATGGCCTTCTCTTCCGAAAGTTGGTGATGGGATTTGAGGTGTGTGCAAGATGTTACGCGTGCGTTCACACACGGACCTCGGTTTACGGTCTCATTCTGAGGACTGTATGGGAAATGGAGTCAGAACCAATGTTAACTCCGAGGGAAACCCCCCATTCTACCTAAATGGCCCGGCGGAGATTCGAACCCGCAACCCCACGATCACCAAGATTACGAGTCTGGCGCTCTACCAACTGAGCTATTCCGGCCCCAGACATTTTAGCTCAACACTACACATAGAGGACAGACAGGGACGATAGCGAGAGAAACCAAAAGGAGACGGCATAGACTTCAAACCGCCGTGGTTTGCTTTTAATACGTTTAATAACGGCTCATCGTCAACATTAACAAATAATCTTGACTGGTGAGATCAAGTCAAGAAACATGCATAGCATATACGCAGGTTCACATTACTGAAGATTCGTTAGAAGCATCCACCCATCCTACAAAAGGATAGTGCCACTAACGTGTCTCTGCTTACAGATGGATACACCTTCACCTCCCCTCGACCCCTGGTTTTCTCTAGCAAGGGGAAAAAAGAGCAAGTAATAGAGAAACAAATGCATACTCATATTTTAGTATTATTGTTATGATTATGAGTACTCATAAGCGCCTATCCTCGGCTAGAGACCAAGCTCTAAGCGCTTTACAATCCACACTCGTTCATACAATGGGCTGCCTATCTGGGTAGTGCCAACTGAAGAGCTGCCAGTTGGCATTCTCATTCTGAGTAGGAAATATTTCCATATCGTTCGAAAAAACAATAAACTCGTAAATCTTCAGATTACAATATGCATTCTGTCTATCTGTCCATCTGTCTCTCTCTCTCTCTCTCTCTCTCTCTCTCTCTCTCTCTCTCTCTCTCTCACGCAGGCTCGAGCAAAATCGGTGAATGAAATTCAACGCCTAGTTCATTGATAAATTCTTACATGACTCTGAAAGAATCCCGTTTCCAGTTGTAATCGATTCATCACCGAGTCAAACGGATCCTGGATGATTGAATGAACATACCTAATACGCAAAGCTCTCATGATACACACATGTACTCGAGAGTTGAACATGTGTGCGACTGGCGTGCATCTGCCTTGTTGAACGCCCTCTCTCTCTCTCTCGCTGCGCGCGCGCGCGCGCGCGCGTGTGTGTGTGTGTGTGTGTGTGTGCGCGCCGCGTGCCTGCGTGCGTGCGTGTGTGTGTGTGTGTGTGTGTGTATGTGCGTGCGTGCGTGTGTATGTGTATGAGTGCGTGTGTATGTGTGTGTGTGTGTCTCTCTCTCTCTCCTCTCTCTCTCTCTCTCTCTCTCTCTCTCGCGCGCGCGCGCGCGCGCGCGCGCTCTAATTCATTTCTACAATTTCATTTGATTCGCTTCGCTTTGACAGTTTAATCCCGGTGTTGTATTGTTACCATACACAAATCAAATCAGCAAAGAAGTAGAACATTTTTCCGCCCAGTGGCTGTAACATAATATAATAGTCATATGAACATTCAATAACACAAAATTTGTGCGCGGGCGCCCCCCCCCCCCCCCCCCCCCCCACACACACACACACAACGGACTCTTTAGAGACTTTTAAAACCTCCCTCAAGACACATCTTTTCCCTGGGATCGATTAACGATATCCACTTACCACTGTGCGCGTGTTTACTGGTGTTGAACGCGCTCGTGTGTCTGTCTGCGTATGTGAGATTTTTCGGCGGTTTGTGTGTGTGTGTGTGTGGTGTGTGTGTGTGTGTGTGTGTGTGTGTGGCCGCGCGGCGTGCTTCGAATTAGAATGATAATTTCATCATGTTTTTTCTGTAATATGCGCTTTGGGCTCTTGCGAGGTAAAGCGCTCTATAAATATCCTTTTACATTACACACCAGGAAAGAACAGAAAAGAAAAGAAAGCTACACAGCCGCATGAATACACACATTGTTTTCCTGTGTCACAGTGACATGAATACACACATGATTGTTTTCCTGTGTCACAGTGACATGAATACACACATGATTGTTTTCCTGTCTCACAGTGACATGAATACACACATTGTTTTCCTGTCTCACAGTGACATGAATACACACATTGTTTTCCTGTGTCACAGTGACATGAATACACACACGATTGTTTTCCTGTGTCACAGTGACATGAATACACACATGATTGTTTTCCTGTGTCACAGTGACATGAATACACACATTGTTTTCCTGTCTCACAGTGACATGAATACACACATTGTTTTCCTGTCTCACAGTGACATGAATACACACACGATTGTTTTCCTGTGTCACAGTGACATGAATACACACATGATTGTTTTCCTGTCTCACAGTGACATGAATACACACATTGTTTTCCTGTCTCACAGTGACATGAATACACACATTGTTTTCCTGTCTCACAGTGACATGAATACACACACGATTGTTTTCCTGTGTCACAGTGACATGAATACACACATGATTGTTTTCCTGTCTCACAGTGACATGAATACACATAGTTTTCCTGTCTCGCAGTGAAATGAATGCACACACTGTTTTCCTGTCTCACAGTGAAATGAATGCACACACTTTTCCTGTCTCACAGTGAAATGAATGCACACACAGTTTTCCTGTCTCACAGTGAAATGAATGCACACACTGTTTTCCTGTCTCACAGTGAAATGAATGCACACACTGTATTCCTGTCTCACAGTGAAATGAATGCACACACTGTTTTTCCTGTCTCACAGTGACATGAATGCACACACTGTTTTCCTGTCTCACAGTGAAATGAATGCACACACTTTTCCTGTCTCGCAGTGAAATGAATGCACACACTGTTTTCCTGTCTCACAGTGACATGAATGCACACACTGTTTTCCTGTCTCGCAGTGAAATGAATGCACACACTTTTCCTGTCTCACAGTGAAATGAATGCACACACAGTTTTCCTGTCTCACAGTGAAATGAATGCACACACTGTTTTCCTGTCTCACAGTGAAATGAATGCACACACTGTATTCCTGTCTCACAGTGAAATGAATGCACACACTGTTTTCCTGTCTCACAGTGACATGAATGCACACACTTTTCCTGTCTCGCAGTGAAATGAATGCACACACTGTTTTCCTGTCTCACAGTGAAATGAATGCACACACTGTTTTCCTGTCTCACAGTGAAATGAATGCACACACTGTTTTCCTGTCTCACAGTGAAATGAATGCACACACTTTTCCTGTCTCGCAGTGAAATGAATACACACACTGTTTTCCTGTCTCACAGTGAAATGAATGCACACACTTTTCCTGTCTCGCAGTGAAATGAATGCACACACTGTTTTCCTGTCTCACAGTGAAATGAATGCACACACTGTTTTCCTGTCTCACAGTGAAATGAATGCACACACTTTTCCTGTCTCACAGTGAAATGAATACACACACTGTTTTCCTGTCTCACAGTGAAATGAATGCACACACTTTTCCTGTCTCACAGTGAAATGAATACATATAGTTTTCCTGTCTCACAGTGAAATGAATGCACACACTTTTCCTGTCTCACAGTGAAATGAATGCACACACTTTTCCTGTCTCACAGTGAAATGAATGCACACACTTTTCCTGTCTCACAGTGAAATGAATGCACACACTGTATTCCTGTCTCACAGTGAAATGAATGCACACACTGTTTTCCTGTCTCACAGTGAAATGAATGCACACACTGTTTTCCTGTCTCACAGTGAAATGAATGCACACACTTTTCCTGTCTCACAGTGAAATGAATGCACACACTGTTTTCCTGTCTCACAGTGAAATGAATGCACACACTGTTTTCCTGTCTCACAGTGAAATGAATGCACACACTGTTTTCCTGTCTCACAGTGAAATGAATGCACACACTGTTTTCCTGTCTCACAGTGAAATGAATGCACACACTGTTTTCCTGTCTCACAGTGAAATGAATGCACACACTTTTCCTGTCTCACAGTGAAATGAATGCACACACTGTTTTCCTGTCTCACAGTGAAATGAATGCACACATTGTTTTCCTGTCTCACAGTGAAATGAATGCACACACTGTTTTCCTGTCTCACAGTGAATGAATGCACACACTGTTTTCCTGTCTCACAGTGAAATGAATGCACACATGTTTTCCTGTCTCACAGTGAAATGAACAGAACGAAGAGTATTATACAATATTTTCAATACACATAATATTTTTTTCCTGTCTTACGGCCAGTGACGATGAAGACAGTAGTATACAGTCTGATTAATATGCAGCATGATGTTTTCCTGTCCGACACAATGAAACCAACAGGGTACAGCATTATTTATACACAACATGGTGTGTTCCCGTCTCAAAATCAGCTGTATACAGCCTTACCAAGACACAGCATATTTTCCTGTATTGCAGTAAAGCAAATGGCCTATGACCTTATCGATACAGTGAATTTTGTCCTGTCCCACAATGAAATAAATCGTATACAGCCTTATTTATACACAGAATGATGTTTTCCTGCCCAACAACAGAACGCACACATCATAGAATGAAAACACAGTTTCACTTCCCCCCCCCCCCCCCCCCCCCCCCTTTCCTACAATGAAACAAGAAACACACAACCCTATTTAACGAACAGAATAGCGTTTTCATGTCTCACGATGAAACAAACGGTATTCTGTTCTATCAATATACAGAATATTTTCAACTCGCACAAGTAGCCAATGAAACAGAGCAAAACAAACAAACAACAACAACAACAACAACAACAACAACAAAAGGTAGCTTTATCAGTACACAGACGAAGATTCCCAGTCCTGCAATAAAACGAATGGTGTACAACCTAAATTTACACAAACATGCCTCCCTGTCCGTCAGTAAAATGAACGGTATGCAGATTCAAGCTGAAATCCAGTCACAAAACCACCATCAATACTGACCTAAGTGCCCATGGACAGATGCAATAAACTGTTCCAACTGATCGCTCTCCTGGGATCCATCATCATTAGCTATGAGGGATTCGGTGTCGAAGGCAGCATTCATTTGGAGTTATGGGCGTGTATTTATTTCATCGCCAGAGCAAGAAAATATCCTAATTGTTTGCCATTTAAGAAATAGACGAGACGGTAAATCTTCGTATCTATAGACTGATGATACATGCATCATGCAACTATCAGGACGCCAACCGAATTCTGTATTTCACAGATATGCTGAATGTTGTGAACGGAAAACTTAGATCCAAAACTGGCAACCTTATCTTTTTTTTTTTTAAACCGGAAAGCTTGTATTATCATACTTTAGTCGTCTTATCCAGAGAATCTCATACCCCCCCCCCCCCCCCTCCCCCCCGCCGATTCTGTTTGTTTTCTTAGCCCTCATTATTGGCACCAATTTCAGCGTGGAGTACTCCACAATTTGGTTTTGTTACTACCCCCTAGTTTGGTTTTGTCACTAACCCTACAGTTTGGATTTGTCACTAGCCCTACAGTTTGGTTTTGTCACTGACCCTACAGTTTGGTTTTGTCACTGGCCCTACAGTTTGGTTTTGTCACTGACCCCCCAGTTTGGTTTTGTCACTGACCCTACACAGTTCGGTTTTGTCACTGACCCTACAGTTTGGTTTTGTCACTAGACCTACAGTTCAGTTTTGTCACTGACCCCAAAGTTTGTTTCCGTCACTAGCCCTACAGTTTAGTTTTGTCACTGACCCTACGGTTTAGTTTTGTCACTAACCCCACAGTTTGTTCCCAGTTTCTCCGTCTTCTACCCCCCCCCCCCCCCCCCCCCCCCCCCCCCCCCCCCCCCCTTCTTAAGTCCAAATTTGCTAAGTCTACTATGAAGACAGTTGAGTTGTTGGCCTGCGCTTGTTTTGACCCCCACCGTTAGATTGTTCGTCTTTGTATTTGTCTGACTTTATTCAAGTTTAAAAGGCTGTGCCAGTCTTGAATAAAAGTTACTCTGTGTTAGGTTTTCTTATGGGAGCAAAAGTTACCCCACTTGTTTACTGTTTGTTTATACTGTTCCCTGCCTCATTTCATTTCCAATTTTGTTTCGATTAAATCGAGGTTATTTGTATTTGTTTCTGTCCGTCTTTGTGTTTGTCTTTTAATCTCCCTTGCATCCTTGGGTGGATCCTCAAGCGTAGGCTCAAAGATAGTCCCCTACATTTTATACTATTTGCAAAACGTCTTTAGTTTTTCAGCAACTTCTTTCCTCCCCACCCTTTCGTTTGGTTTCGTTTACTATACCCTTCGCTGGCTGCTTTGGGGTGCTATTAGATTCTTTTCTGCACCCTTGGTGGTGAGAGCACCGCGGTATTATGGACTGTGGTGTGTCTCTATTTGACGCCAGGAGCGCAAACACAACCAGCCGTGTCTCCCCGATGAGTTCCGATCCAGCGGACAACGAGCCTCGGAGCAGGCAATACAAAAAAATATTTGCCTTCAAAGGGGATTGTGATAGTTCCGTTATGCAGCTAGCGAAGAGTTTACATACTTGTAATACAATTTCTTAATTCCATGTTCCCAGTTTCTCCGTCTTCTACTTCCCCCCCACCCCTCTCCTTATGTCCAAATTTTGCTAAGTTTACTATGAAGACAGTTGAGTTATTGGTCTGCGCTTGTTTCTTCCCCCCACTATTAGATTGCTCGTCTTTGCATTTGTCTGACTTGATCCAAATTTAAAAGGCTGTGCCAGTCTTGAATAAAAGTTACTCTGTGTTAGGTTTTCTTATGGGAGCAAAAGTTACCCCACTTGTTTATTGTTTACTGTTCCCTGCCTCGTTTCATTTCCCACAGTTTGGTTTTGTTACCGACCCACAGTTTAGTATTGTTACTGATCCTACAGTTTAGTTTTGTCACTGACCCCACAGTTTGTTTCTGTCACCAACCCCAATAGCTGCGAGATGGACTCTCTTTCCGAGACCAGGAGTCATGATTCTGTCACAGGGGAAGTCAAATGTCTTCCATAGTCTGCCCTCTGTGGCTAAATCAATGACGAACTCTGGATCCATGTAAAAATCACATCGCAGATGTCGGAGATGCACACACGCCTTCACCGCGTTCGTAAAGCTTTTATGTCTTTTTAGACCCCCCAAGCTGCTGAGCACAAACAGTTCCAAATGCTGGAGTGTGCTGCTATGCGTACTGCACAAATGAAACATCTCTTCATCGATGGTGGCGCAGCGTAGCTTCAATTTAACAAGGGGTGTCTCTGGCTTGATGACGTCACTCATTGGTGGAGAAAAAAAACCCATGTCAGCACACAGTTCCACCGTTAGACAAGGACACGCTGATGTCAATGTTCTCCAAGAAGTCGATGACAATTGCGGGAAAGTCGGCGCTTCAGTACACTGAACGCTGTGGAAGTGTTTGATGACTAACGAGCGTAATGGACATCGACCTCCTGTGACGTTCGAAAGTTCAGACAGCAACGCTGCACTGAGGCTTTCCACGGCCACCTCGAGCACCTGCAGAAATGGAAAGCTGGAAACAAGCACAGCTGTAGGTGATGAGGATAGGTGGCCAGTTCCCTCGGAAAGTTGTCGTTCTGATAGAGCCTCGGGCAATACGAGCCTCGACAGTGAAGTGCAGAAGTTCTGCACCTTTGAAGTCGAATAGAAGTTTTTTACATTGCTCAACTTCAACGGATATGTCTTAAGATTGAGTGTAACCTTTGTGGCTGGACCTAGCTGGACTATTAAATCTGCCACAATGGGCAAAGGTGGAATGAACATTTTCTGGCTTTCTATGTAGCGGTTCACCACTTTGGTGGTGTCACCGCCACAAGATAGTTCCAGACTTTTAACTACCCTTCTCTTACACAGTTTACACAGATTGTCAAATGTTCCTCTCGTCATCCAGACTGCAGAGTGCATGATGACCTTCACATTTTTAAAATAACAACCGAATTTTTTAATTAGAATTCGGTCCCTGGTCTGTAGGACGCCAATCGTTATATCCCTGTTGTGTTTCGTGGACGTCGTTGATAGGTGAATGGAGACGTCAGTCCACACAGAGGGGCACTGCATGATGGCCGACATTCTGGAACAGGTGCGCGCCAGGCTAGCTCGGTCAGAGAGTGGGAGCATCTTGAACAGATGCGCTAACACGACGTCTGGTAGACTGGTAACATTAAGATGTCCTGGTATGGGGACATAAAGCTGTCCATGGCTGGGCCGAGGAGCGACAACGGCTTCTGCCAGCCATGACATAGTGCGTTCCATCTGAAAGCTCGCCGGTGTGAACATCTTAAAATGATTTCCTGCCCCAAATTGGTGTCAGCTTTCAAATCGCTGTTGTAGGAATATCCTGCACACAGAAAACCAGCATGCTGGTATAATGATTGCGGATGGTAATAACTATAATTCAAGAGCCAGTTTATCTCAGACTGAGACTATAAAAACAGAAGAACATTATCGAACGTTTAACATGGCAATTTAATGGGAAGTCAGCTAACAAAAAACGTTGACTTTTGTGCCGTCATGGTTTTGAAACCGACACAGCAGGGTTGTATGTTGTGGTTTGCAAAGAGAAAGAGACACAAAACAACTTGATCTTGTTTTCGTGAGTAAGATAAACTAAAGCAGGCACATGTAGATTATATGAGACGCACTTCAACAGTACAAGATAAGAAGGCATACTTTGAAATTCGGAAGATCGGCTCCATCAGACACTTGCTGACCACAGATGCTGCTAAAACTCTGATCACATCGCTGGTACTCTCCCGGTTAGATTACTGTAATGCCTTACCAGCTGGTCTGCCCAAAAATCTTACAGACAAATTGCAAAGAGTGATGAACTGTGCTGCTCGTCTAATTTTCAAGGCTCCCAAGAGAGAACATGTAACTCCTCTTCTGTCCGAGTTACACTGGCTTCCTGCTTCTGCCAGAATAGAGTATAAGATCTGCGCTCTTTGTTATAACGTGTTTGTTGGCACATCACCCTCTTATTTGTCTGAACCTTTGCAGTTTTACGCTCCTCCTAGGTCTTTACGTTCCTCTGACGACAATCGTCTCTTCAACAAACCAAACCCCAAATATCTTAAAAAAGACTTTAGGAGAACGGGGTTTCTTCTACCTTGGTCCGTCCATGTGGAATGATCTCCCTTTTCCTGTCCGCCATGCTCCATCCCTCTCCACATTTAAATCAAGGCTAAAAACACATTTATTCACAAAGTACTTTCCCCATTCCGTGTCATGAAA
>CM065747.1:7273357-7280857 GCA_033310375.1 Conus canariensis
CTGAACAATACCTAAAATGTGTATGTCCTGAACAATATCTGAAATGTGTATGTCCTGAGTAATACCTGAAATGTGTATGTCCTGAGTAATACCTGAAATGTGTATGTCCTGAGTAATACCTGAAATGTGTATGTCCTGAGTAATACCTAAAATGTGTATGTCCTGAACAATACCTGAAATGTGTATGTCCGGAGCAATATCTGAAATGTGTATGTCCTGGGTGATACCTAAAAATGTGCATGTCCTGAGTAATACCCAAAATATGTATGTCCCGAGTAATACCGTAAATGTGTATGTCCTGAGTAATACCTAAAATGTGTATGTCCTGAGTAATACCTGAAATGTGTATGTCCTGAGTAATACCTGAAATGTGTATGTCCTGAGTAATACCTAAAATGTGTATGTCCTGAGTAATACCCGAAATGTGTATCTCCCGAGTAATACCTAAAATGTGTATGTCCTGAACAATACCTAAAATGTGTATGTCCTGAACAATACCTAAAATGTGTATATTCTGAGTAATACCTGAAATGTGTATGTCCTGGGTGATACCTAAAAATGTGCATGTCCTGAGTAATACCCAAAATATGTATGTCCCGAGTAATACCGTAAATGTGTATGTCCTGAGTAATACCTAAAATGTGTATGTCCTGAGTAATACCTGAAATGTGTATGTCCTGAGAAATACCTGAAATGTGTATGTCCTGAGTAATACCTAAAATGTGTATGTCCTGAGTAATACCTAAAATGTGTACGTCCTGAGTAGTCCTGAGTAAAAGGAAACCCGACATCATGACATGAAGCCAAGGCTGAAATGCCACAAGGAAATCCTTTTCCTCTGACTTCCGACATGTGCAGATCAAATTGGAACCAGGATGAACAGTCACACGTATGTAACGAATACAACGTCGCAAGATAACGAATGGAACAACAGCTGCTTTACAGACAACACACGTTTCACTCTGACGACAGATCTCATACATGACGTGTAAATGCTCGGAGACTTGATTTTTATTAACAGATCTAGTTGCGAAGTGAGACACGACTGCAGGCGGAAATCTAAACAAATCTTAAACAAATGTTAGCAAACTGCCAAGAGAAACGTGGACAAACGAATCACAAGACAAAACACGACGCGTTTCGACCTCTTAGGTCTTCTTCAGGCAAGACACAAACAAATAGGACAATGAAAATGAACGAGTTATCACTTAGCTTTGATCTCTTCAACGCTTACCTTGTGCTGAAGACATCAAAGCTAAGTGATAACTCGTTCATTTTCAATGTCTATTTATTTGTGTCTTGCCTGAAGAAGACCTAAGAGGTCGAAACGCGTCGTGTTTTGTCTTGTGATTCGTTTGTCCACGTTTCTCTTGGCGGTTCGCTAACATTTATTCAAGATTTGTTATTAACAGACCAAAGCAAATCAAGTGTCAAGTCAGTCGTGGTAAGTAAAAACGCCGAGTGAATATGGACGACAACAACAACAAAATCGTTTTAACGGGCTTAATTTACTGAGGTCCACAGCTGTGGGAGACTCGAGGACACGTGAACGATGATTCAGTGAGCGACTGTCGTGGCGAGAGGTCACGTTGTTGTCGCTCTCTGCATGCACCGATGATGTTGCACAATATTTTCTTCACCAATGTGATCTATTTCTTGTAAGCCATTGCTCCTGGCTGCAAGTATCCTGCGTTAGTTGAAACTGTCTATGTGTCACTCAGTGACTTCGTCTCTCCTGGTGTCTTTCTTGTTTGGGGTTTGAACGACAACAACAACAACAACAACAACACACACACACACACCACACACACACACACACACACACACACACACACACATCTACCTGTGTATCTATTTAATTGTGTATCTGTCTATCGATCGATCTTTCTAATTCTTACGCACAAATGTGCGTCTCTGATACATAAGATTCCAATCTGACGCACTTGAATTCAGGTCAGTGCATCAGTAAAACGTGCTAAAATTTGCAGTGACGCGATGATTTTCTCCTGTGCGCGATGAAAACAGAACTTCTCTTAACATTTTAGAACATTCAGAATCGATGAACAACTTCCGCTTGAGAACTCTTCTCTGCTGAAAACCAGCAAGAGTCGTCAAAACAGACTTTCCAGTCTATGATTGAACGGCAGCATCACGTGATTCGGCCAAGCGCGAAAAGCATGGAACACCGTGCAGCATTGTTGGGCTTTTCAGACTCTAAATCGACAGTTCAGCAGTGGCTTGTGGGTAACAATCCGGCGAACGGAACCGATGTTCGAGCGCTATGACGTTTTACCAGAACCCCCCGGAAACTCCAGAAACCCCGATGTCGAGTGATCAATGCAACATGGCCGGTTCGGATTATTGAAACAGCTAAGTTACATACGTATGAATGTGTCGCGCACAGTGCAAGAGTGGCTGACCTACGTAGTCTTGTCCGAGATTCCATGAATGTTCATCACTGGCCTCTTTGTTTGTCACGGGGCTTCCGATGATCATTGCATGGCGACTGGAATATGATAGAGCAATGAACTATTTCAACACTGACGGGAATGAGCCACGTTGCGAAAATTTGGTGATGAAAATCGAAGTGGGCTTCCCACAGTATACGAGTTTCACTGACGGTGTACGTGCTCACATTTATTCCCTTAAGTTGATAACACTTGACTGGGACACGAATGTGAATGAATAATGGTGGAGTGTTTTATTAACCTCGTTTTTAAGCGCATTTCTGTCCTGTGATAATTCTTAACGCACACATGCCCATAGAATTTCCATCCGACGCACTGGTTTTCAGTCCAATCTATTATATAAAGCTCAGTTTGTCTGTCTGTCTGTTCGCTTATACACGGCCACAGTTTTAGGCCGATCGCCACCAAATTTGGTATCAAGTATCCTTGGTGTCCTACAAACAGCAACGTCGGGTCGGCGATCACGTGACGCATTGTGTCGTGACGCAATTTGCGTCCACAGACGCAAAACTGGACATCGGAACACTACACGACAGACAAACTCGCCGGGGGCGAGACGGGGTCGAGGCGCGTAAGCGCTAGTGTGTTACTAAAACATGCCAGCATTTACGGCTCCGAGCAGCGCGTCACGTAAAAGCGCTTTCGTCCGGTCCGCCACGATCGATGTCGATAAAAATTGTCATATTTCTCGACTTTTTAGAATGTTCTGAATCGATGAAGAACTTTCTCCCCTGAGAACTCTTCTCAGCTAAAAAAACAAAATCACGTCATCGAATTAGGCAACCCAGTCTATGATTGGACCATACGATCACGTGATTCAGCTAGGCGCGAACAGCATGGACAACCCTGTGAAATTCGGCTTTTCAAAATAAAAAAAAAATCGACCGTTCATCTGTGGCTTGCGTGTGATAATCCAGCGAATGGAACAAAAACCAAACGGTCTATGCAACACGACTGATTCGTATAACTAAAATGGCTCCGTTATGGACATAGGGATGTGTAACGCACAGCACAAGAGTGGCTAACCCACACAGTTCGCCAGGCGACACGTGGCTGCCTCAGGTTACTAATAATGCTCCGGTGTTACTATGAAGAAAGTAAGCAAACGTCGATCGATTTCTGTGCAATCACACCTGAAGAAGATTTGTATCAATGGTCAGACTGCGCATGACAAGTGAACTATCATTTAAACAATATACGCCGGACGGGTCTGAGAATGCACACGTCGATCTCGCACTTCAGTTGAACCGCCCTACTCCACTGCATCTCCTCCACCCCCCTTCCTCCACCCTAATACACCACACCAACAAAATGGTTACAGTTCAATGTTTCTCCATCAGCGACTGAGGAAATGTCATCACTCATTCCCCACAAATTCTTTAAAGTAAATGGATCAATAACAATTAATCGAGAAAACAAACAAATCGTGAAAGAGATGGATTAGGACATAAATCTGTAATAAACCAATGACACCTGCAACAAAATTACAGCCATGATAACGGAAAATTGAATAAACTGATACAGGAGAAAGTAAAAGTGCTCAGAGATCTAAAAACAAAACAACGTTAATTAATGTCAACACCAACAAAATCTCTGTGCAAATGAATAAACGATTACTGTCAGAGTGAGCTATAGCTGCAAGCACATGATAATTATCATCGGAAAATTAAAAAAAAAACTTGTTCACTTACGCTCGGTCACTTGTGAACTCTTCCGTCACACAAACTCCGACAGAAGGCTTCGACTTGTCTGTCTTGCACCGTCCGTACTCGTGTGGCCACCAAACCACCTATGCCTGGGCTTGTACCGCGGATTGTAGCGTTTTGTTGTTTTTTTTTTTAAGTGGAAGTCATCCACCCTTATATAGCTGACTGTCTTTTGTTACCATTCACTGACCCACCGTTCCCTCCTCCACCGTTTCTGCACGCCTGGTCAGCTGACGTCAGCCCTGTGACGTCACATGTCAATCTGGCTTTCCGCAGGAGCAAGAGGGTGAGATTAAAGCCCGTTGTGGAAAAAAAAATTCAAAAACAAAAAGCAAAACAGCAGCAGCAGCAGCAGCAGCAACAACAACAACAACAACAACAACAACAACAACAACCCTCCGACAGCTGAAACCTTAAGCAAAAGTAAAGAGAAGAAAAATCCAAACTAGATTTCAATACAACATTCTCTGTAGTTTAAGAGAAAGAGAATAATTATGGCTATAATTTCGCTCACTTCTTTGTTCTTATCCCCCACTCCCACCATTGTCCCTGCATTATCCATCCTCTCCTCTCTCTCTCTCTCTCTCTCTCTCTCTGTATATTTGTGTATATGTGTGCGTGAGTGGTGTGTGTGTGTGTGTGTAAA
This sequence comes from Conus canariensis, assembly GCA_033310375.1. Classification (NCBI taxonomy): domain Eukaryota; kingdom Metazoa; phylum Mollusca; class Gastropoda; order Neogastropoda; family Conidae; genus Conus; species Conus canariensis. Next base: position 7,278,178 of record CM065747.1, read on the forward strand.
AAATCTGCTTACTGATAAATTGTCTGAACTATCAACATTAAGATACTTGCTATACTACAATCGGTAAAGAAAACAAATAGGGAGGCGAAATACAGAAACGTAGAACAAATTAAAAAAAAAAAAAAAATGTCGGTCACGTAGGTAATCATATTATGGGTAAGAAGACAAGAAAATGCGGACATCAGTGAACAAAACTGGAAACAGTAAAATCTCTACAATTTTTTTCTCTGTCATTTATAGCGTAATACAAATAGGACGTTTGTCGTAGTTGTCGAGAGAGAGAGAGAGAGAGAGAGAGAGAGAGAGAGAGAGAGACAGACAGACAGACAGACAGACAGACAGACAGACAGACAGACAGACAGAAGTATACCAGCCTCAGAGAGAGAGAGACAGACAGACAGACAGACAGACAGACAGAAGTATAACAACCTCTCTCTAAAAAAAAAAAAAAAAAAAAAAATGACTGAAAATCCCTTTTGATAAGATTTCTTTAAGGCATACACAACAGCATTCCGTAGGATTGAATAGAAAAATGTGAGAGATTTATTGCATTAACCAGTACCACACAATGACTGTCAAAACGGTGATGGGTTGGTAAGTCACAAACAATGGCTGAAAAAGGGATTTTCATAGATTCAGAGGTTTCCTGGAACTAAACTGTGCACTGTTGTGTAATAAATACATAAAAGAAAAGATTTTTAAAAAACAACTGAAACTGTTACAGCTTCAGGTAGTTCGTTATATAGTTACCACTAATGAAAACAGCCGACTTTAGAAGCTGTAGATTATGCAGATTGAAATGGACGCTATTGGACATAGTTATGCTGTGGAGGATACTGTATAAAAACAACACATTTACTGTGCTGGGTTTTTTTTTTTTTTTTTTTTTTTTTTTTTCAGATAAAAATATCAGGTGGAGGCAAATCTCCCGAATCCCTGAGAAAATGATAACTAAAATTGACAAAATGTATACCATCAATAACATTTGTTGTCTATTGATCCTCCATAACCAAGAACCTCATACCATAGTAAACTCAGGAAATCATTAAGACCGTCGGCTGCTTTTAACACGCTTTGAGATTAATACATTGAATTAAAGATCTTATGTATGATAAGCCATGGAGGGAAATCAGTTCACCCATAGCAATGGCGTGACTATAATGTCTTCATTACTGTGTGTTATACTTAAATGGGGCTGCCCGGGACTCTCTCTCTCTCTCTCTCTCTCTCTCTCTCACACACACACACACACACACACACACACACACACACACACACACACACACACAACCACACATATATATATATATATATATAGCTTGATAATGATTCAGGAGTTATGAAATGTTTGAAATGCAGGAATGTCAGGAGTTATGAGTGTATTTCTGTATACATACATACATACACACACACACATACACATACACATACACGTGCGCACGCACGCACACACACACACACACACACACACACACATATATATATATATATGTGTGTGTGTGTGTGTGTGTGTGTGTGTGTGTGTGTGTGTGTGTGTGTGTGTGTGTGTGTGAGAGAGAGAGAGAGAGAGAGAGAGAGAGAGAGAGAATGGCAGATTTGAACAGTGCAAGATAAGGGAGTGAGATTTTGTTTAGGGAAAGTAAAATTTAATATTCCTTTCTCATCCCCCACCCTCCTTTTTTTTTTTTTTTAAACCAACCGATATTCACAATGACAAGTGCCTTGTCTCAGTGTGTGCTCTGACAAAAGGAACTTCAAACCTCAGCCAGTCCCTGCTAATGGAAAAAAAAAAAGATTGAACACATGGTCAGACCTTTATATGCTACTATATGGCGCTTGACAGATCAGAACTGAACAGAAGGGACTCGCCTTAAATTGAAATGGAAAACACTTTATTATATTATTTATCAAAACACTTCTTAGGCTCTCACAGCAGCACTTCACTGTCAGAGGGTGATTCCAAACAGTTGTCAACAGCTGTGGCCATGTGGGTGACTGCGGGGTCCACTGACGAATTTTACAACCCAAGCTTTCTACAAACTGGGTGTGACGAGTCGGCCGAATGTTCTCGAGTCCTTTAAGTCCTTTAGGCAAATTAAGGGATGTTGAGATCACTTTCCTTGGGTTCTTCAAGTGTGCGAACTCAGGCATCACCAGAGGGGAATACCCCGAGTCGTATACTGAAGGAGGGAGAGTGACTGGGAAGTGGTTTGCATGTCCACGGGGATAATAACAAGTACATTGCCGACCTGCCTGTCCTGGGTGGGGGAGAGTGTTCACTTACTCCACTAGCTATTCACTGGGTACCTCAGTGGCCTGAGGGAAGGCGATCGTGTCAGGTGACCGTCACGGTTTGGTGTACGTCGGCCTGCAGTGACCATTCAGTCGTTCTTGTCCTGAGGGATGAATGGAAGGCTTTGGCCTATTGAGTGATTTGCACCTTGTGGTCTATAGAGTGTAGTAAACACTTGAAGCATCAGTCCAGGCTTGTGGAGGAGTCTAGGCTGTTAGTACAATGGGTAGCTTCGGGGAATCGAATATGAGTTTGAATTGGAGGTTACGCATTCACCACTTGGTACCCAACTCTTTGTTGGTGCGAGTAGCTGTGGTGTGTGTGTATGTGTAGGTGACTAGTGATTCCATTGGTGGAATAAAAATAACTCGGGGAGTTATTGGTACA